>JAAAKQ030122101.1:0-13753 GCA_010016005.3 Zanna intricata | reverse complement strand
AAAAACTATAAATTTTCTATAATATATTATTTTTGGTAATAAACATTACATTAAGGCAAAAAAGGTTTGACAATTTTAAGAATTTTATCACTTTTCTTCCAATCAAAATTCGGCAAGTAAATGTTGCAGATAGTAATCTACAGCGGGTGCTTATTAAGCGGACACAACTCTGGTTGCGTCCACTTGAAGATTTTTATTTATTTCCAACTCTTTAGTGATAGCTCTAGTTGATGTTAATATTGCTACTCCACCTCTAACTCTTATATCTGGCGATTGATCTTGGAGATAAATACTGTATTTTTTAAACTGAAAATTCCCTCATGGCGAAAATCTCTTTCTTCCAGACATTTACAAATAGAGTCCACATCATCCACCAAGCTTTGCAGATGTTTATCAAATATCCACTGATGTTGCAATGAAAAAAAAATCGTTCATATTAGAAGGTTATAATTTTCCTTCTGGCCAGTCATTTTTTCTCTTCTTTCCATCCTCCGAATTATTTCTTGTTCTAAAAAGTGAGATAATAAAATATAAATGAACTTCAAAACTAAAAACGAATAATTCCTAATTTAAAAGTTAAATTTTCAGAATGTTATTGAATATTTATCACAGATGGCATAACTCATAGATTCATACCAATTACAAGAGAAAAAGTTAATATTTAGTCATTTCTTAAAAGAGTAAAATCATACACTATAAATGGAAAAAAGAAATTACAGTATGTGGTATTTTTATTCAAGTTATTCATTATGTAAGGTCACACGAAATTAAAAAAAAAAAAAAAAAAATGTAATGACAGTTTTTCCAAAACCAACTTTAAAATGCAACGGGATGTTTCTTAATATCTTTTAACATTTCCTATATAAAATAAGAGCTACGGAATAGAATGATTATCACAAAACATTTGGATTTCCTTTTCTGCAATGTACCAATATTATTTGTGTTTTTCTTTCAATACAAATCGAATTACTTTAAAATAAATAAAAATATTAGTGTTATAAGAAAATAAATCAATAATAAATTCCCATTATTCACACGAAGATTTAATAACGTGCAGAATAGGCAGAATAGGGAACGAAATACCGAGAAACCTGAAATGTTAATGACATGTTACTTTTATTTGACATTAAGAAAAACTGAATTTTTAGAATAGTGAAAAATAAAACAAATAGTCATGTCACTTGAGCCTGAAAAAAACCAAAGTGGAAAAAGACAGATTGAGAAACTTATATCCGATGCTGACAAAAACTTTTTGAATTTTTTTTTTAAAGTAAACCACTCTTAGAAATCGTAATTCCGTTGTCAACAATTTTCTTTCTGGCAAACAACTGCACTTTAAAAAAAAACCATAGAATTATTAATATAACTCAAGATAAACGATACGGTTTTGCAATATTTTTAGCAATGAAATATGAAACGTCAATTTCAATGAGATGTTGAAATGAAGCTTTGAGATCTTGAAATTTGTATGTTGTAACAACCCTGTTTATTTTAACTATGGTGTTTTATAAATTGTTCTTAGACAAATTTTGCACAATCTCGTACCATTAATTTACCAGGGTTCTATCAAACCACGAATATAATGTTTGTTTTTTTTACGATACAGCTATTCTTTTTATAAAAAAATTAAGAAAAATCGGGGGCCTAGCACAATTTTAAAAAGTTTTAGGTTACTCTACAATTATCGTTGACATTGTTGAAAATGGAATTCAATAAAGGGAAGGTAAACATTTTGCTTTAACGGTTTTTGAACAGTTGCTTGTAACCGAAATTTTTTTTTTTCTTAAAAGTACTTGAAATCCTGTGGCGGAGTGATGCGTCTCGGCCTTTCATCCGGAGATCCCGAATTGGAATCCCGGTCAGCTATGGCATTTTTCATTTGATATAAAATAACAATTTCAAAATTCCACAAACAAATTTCAATGGTGAATTAATCAGCCAAAAAAAAAATAAAATTAAACTAAAAAATAAACTTTATATCTACATTCGGTATTTCATCAATCAATGAGTTTTCCACATTCCAATGTAATATTATATTTCCAAAGCATGTTTATTAATATCCTTTCTGAAATTCTTATGTCCATATTTCAGGATTTTGAAATAAAAATATTCTGTTTCAAAAATAATTTCTGACAACCGGAAAGAATTTAAGATAAAATAGCAGGTTATGGGAAAATTCAAAACAAATAAGTTTGTTTATTAATATACTGTTACAGAAAGAGATAGGTTTGACCTTGTTATGTCGGTTAAAAGGAAAGAGAAAAGTATTTTATTAACCGATTAATATATAATTATATTGTTATTACGTCAATATAAACTATATAAAAATAATTCGATACTGCGTGCTTGGCCAAGTAAAAAATTACGCAGAGCAGAAATGTCACTTAATATTACTTTTAATATGATAAACTAATCATCTATATGTTTTTTTAAAATGATAAATTTTGTATGTTACTTCTTTTTTTTTGTTTTTGTTTCACCTCCGGAACCACCGTTAAGGTATATCTTCGGAGGATGAGATGAATGAATTGGAGCGTGTGTGAAAAATGCCATACCTAACCGGGATTCGAACCTGGGACCTCCGGATGAAAGGCCGAGACGCTCCCACTATAATATAATATTTTATATTACCCTATATTAAAATTCTTTGGCGCATGTTACAAAATTTTTCTATTCTTCTGATTTTTCAATTTGTTTTTAAGAATTTATATTTTGTTAGTTCGTCCTGAAGGACGAGCTAACAATTAATTCATCAGATTAATGTATTTTATAAAGTTTTATAACTCAACAAAATGAATTTGTAAATTTAATTATGATACAGTTAACACACAGGCCATTGTATACGACTGCCCTACGTGTGAGAACCGTGTAATCATAATATCTTACAGCGCTCAATCTCCATCACAGAAAGTGGAAAATATTTGAAATAGGAAGGTCTTATCAAGGAGTCCAGATTTAAAGTGATTTGTTTTTGAAGGAGGATTCTCATTAATCTGTTATAGCGGAATGTACTCTTTTGGGGCTATTATCTGAACACACTACCTGATAGACTCACTTGCGGTGCCACGTAGACGACAGCGCTCCATAAGAACCATGACCTCCGTACTTCCGATAACTTAGAGTGCCGACAAGAAAGTCTTGAATTTCTAAAGCAAATCCCTCAGTTTCGGCAATAAACTGGGTATTCTTGTGGCATGAAAAGGAAGTGCTATATACCATTCCATACTCCAGCACGAATCTGTCAAATTTTCATGGACTTCACCAGCCGGTAATTGGTCTATCTTTGTTCACCAGTTGTAATATCTCATATGGGTAGAAATCTAGCTTCTGCAAGGCGCATTCTGGTGAAACAGTAAATTTTATCCAGTACTTCCTTGTGAAGCAAACTGATAGTATTTTTTACTACAAAAAAGGTGGTAAATATGATTAAGGCTTTGCAGCTATTCACTATGAACAGAAATAAAGTAAGTTAAACGTTTCATCTATCAATTTAAACAATTTTGTACTACAGACTCTGGGGACGGACACATGATTATCAGCACAGTGTTAACCACAGTGGACTGTCAAAATTTCTGCTCACGATACATTTGAGGTTGGTTCAACCTCAGACAGAAATTGCTATCTTCGGGCATCAATTGCAGACTTTCAATTGATATGCTCCAGATATGCGTATTTCTTATGATAGGAGTAAGAAGTTCTCATTAATTACCAGACCATAAACTTATGGTTTACCCATACACCGGTTTTATTATTATTAATATTAATATTATTATTATTACTGTTATCGTTATTATAATTATCATAAAAGAATACCAAAAAGATTTTGGATTAATACCGATTTAGAAATAAATTTCAATAGACGATTGAAATTTGAGTAAGAATATATTCAGAGTTAACAGATACAGTCAATTCAATAATAATTAAACGTGTATTTTAAAATACTAAGAGGTAACAATACGTATACTACATACCATTTATACTGATAGAGGAATCCTGTATTAAAATGGTTATAAAAGAGAACGAGACTAGGAATAGTGATCCAAACCTCAAGCTAAATATTGCACAATATTTAGGGATTAAAAATCAATGCCTGGCAATAATAAGTAACGTAGCTAAAGAATGGAAGCATTTGAAACTAGTTGATTGATAACAGTTCAATTGACCGCCTTGAAATACTATCTAACAGTCAACGACATATAATGTTCATTTCAGAATCAGATTTATATGAATAAATCACCCGTTATAGAAAACCAGAAATTGTTAATTTACACGCTGAGTTTACGAAAGTGTGCCAGCTTGTTTGCAAAAGAATAGAAAATATTCATTTGCGAAATATTAAAAGTGTGATTATTTTACATCGCAGAATCTGGTAGTTACACTGATTTAGTTCGTACAGCAGCTTGTCATAGTCAACCAAGATGTGGAACAATCTAGACAAGACGTCATGGTGTTGTCACACCGGTTGTCTGATGTAGAGCAAGATGTAATAATCAAAACACAGAAAAATAGTCTATTGCACTCACTAGTAAGCCACCAACTTAATAATGAAAGTGTAGCGAAGTGGCATTCACCATTTTCAACGTCATTCATACCAAAGCCGTGAAAAATGAGAAAAATCCGAAAGTCAAAGAATTATATGGAAACCGTTACATGCTAAAGACGTGAACATTTTGAGTTGCTTGAAATAATATTTTAAGAAGTTAGTTATCATTGATACTGATTTAATCAATTTCAGGTAGCGAATAATTTTCAACCGCAGATAGTGCAATGCTTGTCAAATAAATTATTTGTCTACTTCAATTCATTAGCTAATTCAGTCAAGGATTTATCGGTCATTTTTTCCTTGAACAATCACCCATGTACTGTTTGTACCAACAAGGATGCCGTTTAACTGCACACACAAAATTGTTTTACCAGCTAAACCAATGTTAAATACAGTATTAAAACATTGTATAATAATAATTAATAGTATTATAGCTGTGTATAATAATATTAAAACACATTATCCTAAAACCAAAAAATTCTGTTCTATTAACAAAATTGATGTGGAAAAAATGTGTCCTATTACATCAAAAAACATATTTGACAAAACGGCTGCCGTCATGCAGCTTGTAATTTGTACGATTATGTGACGTTACACGACTAAAAACATTTCATAACCTTCATACAGAAAATATTCTACGCCGCAAAGAAGAGTAGAGCATTAAATTCGCAACGAGAACGAATCTATGACAATACGCTCTAAGTTCTCTTCAATGAGAAACAGCCTTAGTATTAAAACTGTAGCTAATCTCAACCGGCCTGAAACTGTGAACCTCCAAGACGGTTGAAACCACTAAACCGGTGTATTACACTCACCACATGCTTCTTCAGAAAATAATTTCTCGCCTGTTATTATTTTTTCTTTAACATTTTTATATACTTTACGCACATAATGTGCATCATTTTATGTACTATTTTTTTCTTTTTGATGAAAATAACTAACACACTCTTTACCTCATGCGAGGACGATATTTTACTCTGTTTAGGCAATGAAACGTTTTCCTCATTGAATGGTAAAACGTTTTAAAACAACCATTATTGTTTACTCTATAACTCTGATTCACTATTTAATTCTAGATGCACTTAATATCTGCATGCTTTTATTCCTTAAATCAATAGTCACTCGTGAATTCTTGTTTTTATCTATAACTCACTTATGTACGAAAATTAATTAAAACTACATGTACTCTATCATGTTTGAAAAAAAAAACATCATTCTAAGAAAAGTAAATCCAAATATTCTTTTCCAAGGGATAGGAAAAAATTGTTGAAGCCATCTTAATGAATCCGAAATATTTTCAGTTTGGAGTAAATTTGAACTAAATGATAAATGTTTTTTATTTCTTATATATAATAAATATATTATTTAAAGAAAATTTTCAGATGAGATGTTTTTAAAGTTGGTTGTTTTTTTATTAATCTTCCGTAATTATTTGAGATTTAATATTTCAAATCCAACTGTATCTTTATTGTCTACAAACAATACGTAGTGATAATCGATAGCTTTAATTTTTTCGCTTTTATCTTTTTTCGCTTACGCTTTAGATTTCAGTGTCAATAATTTAAATTGTAATTAAAAGTATCACAATCTGATCTATCAGCATGCTATAAATAAAATGGAGCTAAGTTGAAATTGAATAATTAAATTTTAGCAAATTTATAACTATTGTATTAGTAGAAATTTTGAATGAATTTTACGTTCGTTTGGTTTTAATGATTAATTACTTCACGACAGAAGCTTATACAGCAGCTTGTATATGGAAATGGAATTTTTATGGCATTTGAAAAATTCCTGCCATATCGGGACCAATCATTCCAATCAGGGACCCCCTAATGAAAGGCCAAGTCGCAATCATTCCGCCTGGAAAATCGGCGGATTGGTATGAAAAGTATATGACAAAAGATCCAATTAAATCCCAATGGTACTGTAAACTAATACTTATAACAATTTTAGGAAACGTTAAACCTTTTGAATAATTTATAAATTATTATTCAATCTAGCTGTTGTAAGAGTTTTTGAACTTATTAGTAAATTTACTTAAATAATATTGAATTTATACAACTATGTGAACATATATTTTTAATATAAAATAACAAACATTATATGTATTTTTAAACGATTATGAAGATTACACATAACACTATGGGTTAGCTGTTTCCCATGGAACTTCAGTTATACTACATGTGTTCAAATTGTCATTCCCAAAAATCTAAAGGTGAACGGAAGGGGATATTTTGTGCATCAGGAAAGATTCATTACCTACAATCCAAGAACCGCTGAAAGTAAGTTTAAGAACTGTTGAAGACCATTCTAAAGGCAAAGATTTTTTCAACAATATCAGGGTTGACGACGTCTTTCAAATGATTTTCTTTGGAGATTTCATCGGTATTATTCTTTCAGTAATGAGGATAACGAACACATCGGGAGTCCAAGCTAGTCAGGAAGGTCGAGCGAAGCGAGCCCTGACCGACTTGTTACTAATAGAGCTTTTTCTATGTAAAATAAAACTCTAGCTTTATACTATTATTAATATATTATCGTTTCGATAAAGATATAAATAATTTATGATAAATACACATCGGATAGTTCATCATTATTTAATCAATTAATAGGTTGTATATAACTTAATTTATGTTTATGTGCTACAAAATCATATAATACGAGTAATTTGCAACAGGATAACGTTATTACACATTATAACGTAACAGTGATAATGAAATAGATATCTTTCTAAACATAAAAAGTAACCATAAATTACAATGGACTGTTACAAAGCTGTGATTGATGTACCTAGTTAAATTGTTTTGAAGGATAACAGTGTTTAATTTTTGAGAGTAGGAGTATCTTATGACAGAATACATTTATTTTTTTCTTTTGAACGTAGTAAACTTCAAGTGTTCAGAATTCCGATAGTTGAGCCAATTAAAAAACGAGTCTATTAATGATTTTATTTTTTTATTTTTAATGCGACGTTGTCTACAAAGAAAAGAATGATTATATATTCAAAATGATATCAAAAAGATTTACATATAACCTCTGCAATTGTTTAATCTACTGATTATTATACTCATTTATGTATTAGTTTTAAACATCCGCAGTTTAATCCGCTTTAATTAAAGGACAATAAAAATATACTTAACTAGTTTTAAATATAAAGGAACTTAAAATAATTGTAAAATATACAAAGTTTAGAAATAAAAGTTAAATAATAAATCAATTTTGAAGGCAATTAAAGATGTTATTGGAAAAACTACTTTAACGCAAAAACAATGCTTTAAACTTGAATTCAAAGATAAAATCCATTCTTGTTATGAAAACTTAAAAAAAGCCTTAATTTGATTAATTTTTTCACATTTCCTCAGATGGTTGTAGAGCGAGAAAGCCCTTCCTTTCAAAAAACATTACAAAAATTAGAGTATCTTTACAGATTAAATTTCATTGTTTATTAATTTTATAATACATCGAGTATTGTAAACAAAGTATTGAGTATTGAAAAACCAAGTCGAAATAAAAAACAATTATTAGAAAAAGAGAGGTCAACCGTCATTAAAATTTGGAAATACTTCAATTTGTTACAGGAAAATATTTATAAGTTATATATTTTTTTAACAATTTGTTAGCATAATATGAAGCTTTAATTTCAGTTTCCTTTTAAAACTTTTTTAACACTTGTCTTTTCGATGAAACAAATTTTGCTTTCATCTTTTTAATAAAAAAATGAAACACTAATATATAAAAGAAATTTAACCAATTGTATTTTGTAACTTATGTGAGTTCACAGTCAATTACCAGTAGACATTTTCAAAACTTGCACTTTTTAGAGCTTTCTTAATACTACGCAGTTCGATTTACTCGGATGTAGAGCATGATCTCAAACAATCATAACTCCCTTCTTAGATATTCATCGAGTTTCAGAGTTAGAAGTTTTATTTATTAATTTATCTTATTCCTCTCATATCCTTAGTTAATATTAATTTAAAGTTAATGAACCTAGAGAATCTACTGTATCTCGAAACCGTGAATAGTTATATATATATTATTTAAGTATACCAGACAGTAAAATGTCAATGTGTTTTTTTTTTTTTTTTTACAAGGTGTCTTTATATCTATGAGATAAAAGTTCAACTTATACGTTACAAAATCAATAACCGATACCATATATAACGAAGCAATAATAAATTACGTTTATTTTTCCTACAATTTATATAGGAAATTTGCAAATGTTAGTTCTTCAATACTGAAATATTCAAAAATGTTTAAGAATTACGTTTGAATGCATCTGAAACTTTATTTTTAATCACATTTAAAAAAATATTAAAGTAATTTTTACATGTAATAGGCAGGAAATGATTTTTAAAACCGTTTTTTGTTTAGGCGAATTAATTCAACGTATAAGCTGGAAGCTTCTGCATAGGAATATGATATTTTATTTTTCTAGCGTGTGAAAAATGTCATGCCTTATCGGAAAATTCAAACCTGGAACCTCCAGATGATACGCCGAAATGCTTCCTCCACCGAGATCAGCAACAGTTGTTTTTTAATTTTCTAATCATTATATAATAAGTTTACACAGTTTTACTGTGTAAAAAAATACTTTATTTAAACACTATTTACTGCTAAAATTAACACAAAAACCTTTTTTTATTAAATAATAGCTTGTTTATAAATAAAATAATTTATTTTCAAGTTTTGCAAGATAAAGGCAAAATATCTAAAAAAAAATGAATTTTTTTATAATTATGTAAAAAACTATCAGTAAACAATAAATATAAATGAAGACTTACAAAACGTAACAATAGCTGATTTATAGTGAAACCAGCACTGTTGTTTGATGATTGCACTGCTGCATCATCTTTGCACTTATTCCAAATGTTGAGAATACAGTGGAAGCATGAAGCCACACAGTTCATTGTGCTTGACTAAAATAAACATGGTTATGGGTCAAAATGTTGCAATAGCATGTAGCACAACTTACAGCTAGTGAATCCAAATATCAGACATGATTATTTTATTGTGAATTGATGTACTGTTCAATAAATTGTGCAATCCATACGCTGTTTCCTTTGTGTTTAAGACAACCTACCAACATTGTCAGTTATAAAAATAACATTTAATTTTGTTTATTAATCACAATTAATTAATTTGTTAACTGTCTTAACCGCCTACTAAAATTGCCAGCAGTAAGATTTATTTTTTTAAACGTCTCAAACAGTTGAATGCAGTCGTTTTTTCCTTTCATTTAGTGGTGCAAAGTTATTTTACCAATCCCAATACTAATATCATATAATATTCTTATTACAAAGCAATTTAAAAACTAAGAAACCTCTCTCTCTTTATATGTTTAGCCTCCCAAACTACCGTAAGGTATTACTTCAGAGGATGAATGAGGATGATGTGTATGAAAAACCAAGAAACCAATGACGTCGATCTTCACGAAGGAGTGATCGAGCTTCAGCCTAACATCCGGAGATTCGGGGTTTGAATCCAAGTTAGCGGTTATATTTTTCATACGCTAGAAAATTTACATTTCATATTCCTGCGCACAAGCTTCGATTTTATATACTGAATTAATCATCTAAATAAAAAAATACGTTGAGATAAGACAAAACCATGTTAAAGCTGAAATATTATGATATAAAAGTATAGTAACGTCTAAAGTTTTATTAAATGAATACTATATCCGGAGAGTTCGATCTCCTGTAGAGAGAAATGAATGACGACACAGATAGCTCAAAAACTGGAATAGTAGGTCGCTCTCGTCAACCAGAAACTGGTTCTCCAAAATAAAGCTACAATAGGTTTAAACATTTCATTTTTAAATGTTCAAATTAATAATACAACTGGAAAACGGCAAGTTGGGATTCACTTCATGTGCGTTAACCGTCTATACATTTTCGAATAGGAATTATGAATTTAAACATGTATTCTAAATTGGTTAAAAACAGTTTAAAAACATTCTTCTCCCTCAGAGTGTTTTACTTTTGAAATATCAAAATAATAAACAACATTAAAAAGCCCTAACTCTTTTTCGTCAGAAGAAAGAAAAATAGGGCTAAAGAAGTTCCTTTTCTGAGAAAGCATGTTAAAAATATACTCGTTTAAATAAGTTAAGAAAATATTTTTTAAATCTTCTACGACGTTTAAAAACCTTTAGAGAAAAAGATATTTCGTACTGAGGGTCTTCTACCATGCGATTATGAACCTAATCGAATTCGTGCGGCTAGATATGAACTCAAAAGAAGTTTATGAAAACTGAAATACCCACTAATGGTGTTACAGAATTATTGATCGTTAATTTAGAAAGCGATGTAGATTTATGTTTTTCAAAGGATGATGACAAAGATGAGTTTTTTAAAATAAATTTAAGAACTAACGAATTGCTATATTTCAGATTAGAAATAAAAAAATAAAACATCGATAAAGGAAATAAATATTAAAAGAAACAAATTTATTAGCCCCGTTGATTTTCAACAACAAATTACGGTTTTAGTATTGAACTTCAAGTCAACTTGGGTCTTATATTTGAAGATCCGCATATTTTGTCAAAAGAAAATTGAACAAAACAAAATATACAGTGAAAACTGGTAATCTTATGTGTACAATTTGTAAATAACACTCGCTTATATTTTTACCTTTCGTTTATTTCTAATGTAAAAAGGAAAAAGCTGGTTTTTTCCTCGTGGATAAATCAAACTTAGATGGTGAGAAAAATTACACTGCGGAGATAAAAGTTTGTAAATTGAAAATGTGATTTAGCTGACTTTTTTGTTATTTGTTAAGTTCCGTCTACATTTAATGATTTCAAAAATTCGCATGGTGATTTCTGAAAATGAAAATAAGTTAATTTTAGTATGCAATAACTAATTTTTTTTACTGGAATCATTAAAACAAAATGAATTCAGTTTGATCACTTTAAGATTAAAATAAAATTAGGGAGATGAATGGTGGAAGTAAATTTAAAACGAAAGTATAAATTAAAAAGTTCCCTGACCAACTACAGTTTGCCCAGCCGTCTACGCTCCCGTATATTAGTTGTATATTTTACGCAGAATGTAATGACAATTTAATTGGTACAATCAATATTTTGGTAAAATATTTTTAACAAGGCCCTTTAACACAAGGACCAAATTAACTTTAAAGACAGCTATTTCAATTATACATGAAACCTGAAGCTCGTATATCCCTAAAGTAATGTGATGGGATTCTATTTTAATGTCATACATATACTAACAATAAAGCGTTTGGAATCCAGAGTTTTTATCAAGATAATTGACTGTTATTACGTGCGTGTATATATATATATATATATATATATATATACGTTTGTATGAGTAAACAAATTATATGT
The DNA here is from genome assembly GCA_010016005.3 of Zanna intricata. Classification (NCBI taxonomy): domain Eukaryota; kingdom Metazoa; phylum Arthropoda; class Insecta; order Hemiptera; family Fulgoridae; genus Zanna; species Zanna intricata. The sequence continues at coordinate 1,862 of JAAAKQ030122101.1, read as the reverse complement.
GTACAAAGATATAATTAATTATATAACAATAAATAATAAATTATATGTATATGTATTATTACAATAAAAAATTGCTGTAGAAATGTTGCTATCCTTTGCATGTATCAATGTTAAAGGTAAAATGTACGTACCATTATATCACTACAAAAATTATCTACAACAAATTTTATAAGAACAATAATTCAAATTAAATTTACCAGCTACAAAAAAAATAATTTACAAAATACTTATATTAATATGTCTTAATAATGGTCAATTTTTTCCAAATTAAAATAATTGGAAATTATAACACTGTTAACAATAATTATGCTGAGAATTAAAAAATGTATCTGATTTTGGTACTGCAATAAATAATGAGAATTTATTATTATCTATAAAAAAATTATTATTAAACGATAAATTTTAATTCATTTATTATGAAATAGTTCATTATCTATAAATTTGTATTTATTATTATTATTATTTATGTAATATATTTTATATAAATGTTAATAAAATATACAAGGACTGATATTTGTAGAAAAATTTTAGTTAATTAAAATGTAAATAAATCGGATGTAATACAAAATTGTACACGTTACTAGTGAATGATAACAATACAAACCAAACACCGGAAAAGTAATCGCAGATATCATTCCTGTTCGAAGCAAAGACAGGATTTGTTTATCAATTGAAGTCTGTAAGGGAATCAATAGTCACACATGCGATTCTTTTAGTGTAATCTACCATTCAAGGACCTTTATTTTTTATCCTATTACTATTTTTTATGTACATTTTGCAACCCTAAAGAGCGACTCAACACAGACATATTTTAAAATTGTAATACTTCTATTTATTAGGGTGGATTTCTCTTCAGAAAGAAAATACATTTTATTTATTTCGGGTCGCTCTAACCTAAGGGGCCTGGATCGGGTCAGGCTGTGATGCAAGTGCGCAGCTGCACTACAGGTGCTTTTTTGGCGCATGGAGTGCAGCGAGCAGGTAGAATCGGTGGCCACGTGGTTTGGCCGGGCCATCAAGACTGATTGGAACATAGACCTAGGTGGTCTAGGCTAATGGATAGAGTATTGTGTGGCAGCCAGTCTAGTGATTTAAGAGTGCCTGGAGTCGTCATGACGCTACGTCTGGCCAGGCACTTGTTATGCGCGAGATGCAGAGGAACCCCTGGCAGCTCGTAAAATACTGTTACCGCCAAGGCCACTGCCTTGGCCGGACAGTGGACGTATTATCCGGTGATCACTGCGGGTTTGGTGGTGGAAACCATACTGTAACACCTACGGCGACTTATCAGGCGTTCCTGGATACTCTGTTTCCAGATGCTCCGGAAGATGGAGTAGAAGTTGGCGGTCGGGCGGAAGATACATACTTTCCTGGAATGGCACTGAGTAAGTCACCGGGGATTGATCAAAATAACCCGGATATTATATACCATTTTCTGTCTGTCATAAGAGAGCCACTTGGAGCAGGTTTACTGTTGTCGGGTTGGCTAAGCTGGGGTATCTTTCCTACTTGTTTGAAGATTGCCTTGGAGATTGTTGGAACCTTGATAGGATCTGAGTCAAATCGGCAATTATCGACCCATCAGCCTCTTGCTGCTTCTCGGTAATTTGCAGAAAAGGTTGGTTGTAGAAGGCTCTAGGAAAGCATTGAATGAACGGTTTTTTAATTTGAGGCCAATATGTCTCTTCATGATATGGGTTGGTACGGAGATTTTCATTTTAAATGCTCTTGCCGAGGTAAAAAGCGCCGACTGTTAGTATTTTCTGGCGATTTTAATTGATACAAAGACATTGGTTTGCTGGCATTTCTCCCGCCACCACCCCATTCGGTCGCCCTAGAGCATAAGACCGAATGTCTGTGCC
>JAAAKQ030122090.1:0-11949 GCA_010016005.3 Zanna intricata | reverse complement strand
ATAAAATGATGTGCTTGCAGGACGTGTGAGAACAGCAGAAAAGAAAAATGTAAAAAGTTAAGGAACCTAGAAAGGATAGTAAAGAAATGAAAGACCCTGAATAGGTAGAATGTTTTCCCTTGAGAATTCTGGTAAAAAAAAGAGCTTGTACTAGTAGATACAGTACTATTTCTCATGAAGTGAATATAAGTTTTCACTGACCAAAAAAGACAAGTACAGTTAATGTACAACACCTAGGATATCTCAGAAAAGTAAAAGCCAGAAAAAAATCATATTAAAGAGTAGTTGGGGATAAGGTTACCGGCAACAAATATACAGTACATGAAAACAAAAACATTGCTACAGCTTTTGATCAGAAATTTCTTTGATAATTTCTAAAAGCAAATGAAAATGATATTCTATGAAATTCTGTTTGGCAGTTTATGATTTTACGATTTACAGTCTAGGATATAAAGACTATTGCTATATTGCTGTTGCACAAGACCATGAGGAAAAATGGTTTATAAAAAATCTTGTCTTGTGTCTATGTTCTTGTAATCTTATGCTGACCAGGAAGTAAAGAATGCTAGTTCACTTTTTGAAGGTTATACTGGTCAAAGTAACAACAGCAAAATAGTCACAATGGTGATGTGGGAGATACTGATAGTTAATTGCCCACTTAAGTCATCACTCTCCGATTATTTCAACCTTTTTATGACTAGAGCAAGGGGAATTTAACACAAAGTGCTGTTGGGTGTTAGTAATTTATGCTTTTACACCTTCAGAGCTTGTATAAACTGCAACTTGTATAATTACCAAGAAGTAGTAACTTGTATACCGAATACTGGATAGAAAGTATTTTTAAATTTAACTCTCCAAGTAGCTGAGAAAAATAAAAATCAGAGCCTAGGATATTTACTATAATGGATTGCTCACAAATGAAGTCACCAGTCAATTATCTTAAAGAGACATCTTGAAATTTTTTTAAAAAGACCTGAGTTTGCTAATCAAAGAATAGAAAAGATTTCTTCAAAAATTGTAAGACAACATGTCACTATGTGAAAGAAAAATTCCTAATAAAAGAAATGAAAATTTTGTAGACTTTATAAATTATCTCATACAATATAAAAAATGAAGATACATACATGTTTTCAGATTAAACTTTTAACTAATACTAATAAATTGAAATTTACAAATTTTACATCCACATATACACATCTTACATACAGCTCATGAACATATTTTACACAGATTACATATTTCTTAATATATACACAGAATTTCTAGTTAAAACAAAGTGCTACTACAAGAAATATGACTTTTTATTTGATCTAAAATAAAGACCAGAAAGCTTTCTTTTGTTTAATAGTTTTTCTGTTTTACAAATTTTTTATTTATTATAGTACATATTTTTATCACATGTTAAAAAGCATAGTAACTAAAAGTAACAATTATAATACTTATGTTTTTTTATTATTTTTTGCTGTCCTATGGATTAGTGTTAACCATCAGTTGACAATTATAATACAAAAAGGATAATTAATAATTGTCAATCTTACATACGGTGAAACACAATTTTTGAAAGTAAAATCACATAATGTTATCTCTTTATGCATTTTGACTGATATTGGAAGGGTACATATATGTTTATGAATAAAATACTTTTGTCAATTAAATTACATTACTATTGCTATTTTCAACAAATTCCCTAGGCTGCTGAAAATATAAAAAAAATAATTAAAAATCTCTACTTTTAGAGGTTAGATTTAAAAGAAATAGATTGTGTAAACATTTAAAATTAGTAATTAAGATTAAAAGATAAAAACTGATTGTTCTAATGATTAGTAGATAAAAAAATAATCATATCATTCATTTCTTAATAATTTTTAATTCAAGTAAATGTACTGTAGGAGATCATTATGTAAAAAAAAAATGCTCATTTTCAAATAGGGATCTGTGTATGAAGAAATAAACTTTACAAAAATTTAAAAATAAAAAATCATAAGATGTAATAAACTGTTCCTATTTGAAACTGAACCAATAATTAGTTGAAAAAAATATATATTCGCACTTCAAATAACCTAATAAAAACAATTTTTATGAAAACCATTATGAAAGATTTAGTTAAAATTTAAAAGTAAAAAATGGAGTATTTCATTTGTCTTCATACAGATATAAAACACCACAAAATTAAAAATAAAATAACAGCTTAAATATACATATACCAATAAAATGAACTAATTAAAAATATCTTGCAAACAGATGCACATAAATATACTTACCTAAGCAGTATTAAAATAGTTAAATTATACTTGAAATATTTACATATTTCAAAGAAATATACACTTGCTTGAAGAATCCAGAAAAATTAACTGATAATTCTCTCCTAATCTAAATTATGAGAGGACTGACAATCTAATTATGGACTTTTTATTAAATTTATGTAAAAGTACTACACGTTTATGTATATAACCAGTGTCAAAATCATAGGAACATCAACATGTATAATTAAATACAAATTTTCAAAAAGTATTTTTGACCATAATTACAACACAATCCCAGTAATAAGAACAAATTAAATAACTGGACACCTTCTTATAAATTTAACATTTTCTAATAAGATTATAAATCAAGAACATGGTCATCAGAATAACACATAATTACTAGCAGAAAACAACTAAGAAAGAAAATTGTAAAAATAATCAGTTTTATTGAATTACTATTAGTTTAAAAAGAACTTTTTTAAAGAAAATAATGTGTTTCTTTTAAGAAAATAATTCTTACAACTTTCAGAACCTCAATGAAGGGTCAGCTAATTCTTATGAAAAATGACTTAAGGAAACACAGTGATCACTATTTATTATAATCAAGTATAGTATTATCACTTTTTCAAGGATCTGCCTGGAGGAGATTAGACATACAGGGGAGATAAAGTAGCCTGAAAATATTCCATTAATTGAATCAGTACTTTGAATGTTATCATTTTTCTCCTGTTATAAATTAAGTTGTAGTTGTAGATGAATGCTTAGAAGCAATTTTACAGCTCTAAACATGATTAAAAATAAGTAAAAAAAACTGGATGGTAATAAATGAACACAGTAGGAGTAAAATTCACTGGAAAAGTAGTTTATGAAGCATTGTAATAACTTTACAATGCTTCATAAATTTTAAATTTTTTTAGTTTATGAAGCATTGTAATAAATTAGTCAGCAAGCTGACTACTGTTGGAAAGTGTGTGCAACAGAAAATATAATTTTTATATATTATTATTACAAGAGGTTTATTAATGATCCTTTAATACAAAACAGGAGGTGATCAAATATAGATAAATTTAAAAAATGTAATACATAATTTTATTTAGGTATTCTCAATACTTACGGATTATGGATGTGTATTAATTCCATTTTTAACTTATTTATTAATGAGAGAAAATAGTTACAAAACAGTATTGCCTTTTAATAAAATATACTAAGAAATCATTTTATATCTTTAGTATATACAAATCAAACATGTTCTATAAAAATTCACTTGTGTTCTTATTTAATTCATGCCATGACACTATGCCACAGCTTTGTTATGAAGTACTATAATTCCAATGGCAACAAAATATCTGACTAGTTATTATGTACAAATTTAAAAATATGGCCTTGTACAATGCTATATCTTTAAAAAATATGTGAGTACTAATTTTAAAAATATAATGTCTTTTCAGAAGTCAAGCCCCTTAGCCATCCTACATTAAACAATTATCATACCGCTATGCTCCATTCATTTTAACAGGTGTTCTGTTTCTGAAGGCTAATAAAGAACTCAATAGTATTATATAACTTACTCTCAATTACCCCCTAGACTTTTAAATTAATAGATATTAAAGAACTGCCATATTTACTTTTCAGAAAATGAATTCCATTTTCAGCGAAAAATAAAAAATAGTTAAATTTTTCTAAGGCTTCTTGCCTTTTTTTTTTTCAAAATCTGTTTTGTTTTCAAGGAAAAATACTGAACTCAAACTCAATGTTGCATGAAAAGAAGTTCGGGAAGTACTGAGCAACTACCTTTTTTAAAATATTTGACTTATTAAAACAATCAATCTGTTACTTTCTAAAGAAATATACTTATGAAAGGTAATAAAAACGTTTATGGCAAAGCTACACTCATTAAAGTAAATGGATGGGTTAAAATTCAATTCTGTGAATATTTAACAGTAATATAATACAATTAACTTATAAAAACAATATTCTATTTCTTTAAATTGTTATATTATTTATAAAATACTATATATGTAAAAATAAAATTTTGAGATAAAAATTCTTCATTTGGATAGTTTTAAAATTAATGTTGCACACTATTAGGGTAGAAGTATTTGTAACAAAACTAACTGTATGTATGTACTCATTTTCCTACAATATTTTCAAATCAGTGAAATGATTATAGTGATCCTAATTATAAAAATTAGTAGTAATATTATTATTATCTTTCTATGCAGTACTATTTATTAATGATAATTTTGCAGTATTCTATAATGAAACCATATTCTATGATGAATTTATTCTATAAATTTTATTTTTTAACCCTTACTTCAAAATAAATTAAAGTAACAGTTACAAAATTAATTTTCTATTAATACATGTTTAACTGTAATACTAATATACCAAGACTTAACCAAATTTGTTTCTTTTTAAATGTAGTATCAACTGTTATGGGTATTAATAAACTCTACATTAATAGCTACCATGATAAATATGCTAACAGCTTGCATGGTTACAACATATATTAAATTTTTGAGAAGAACAAGAACCAGTTAAATAAATGTGGCTTAAACTGGTCAAACTTTTATTTCTATTACCCACTTCAATTTCCAGAAATTCCCTTATATATTCTAAGTGGAAGCATTACCAAATTGTAAGAAATATATTGTTTAACCACGTAACCAAGAAATCATTTATTTTCATATTTTTCTAAAGTTTGTTGGAATTAACATTTTCCTGTATTTTCTATTAAGTATACAACAATATGACTTTTGTCACTTTTTCAACTATATGTAATATTTATCCTTAAAAAAAAGAGTGAATGAGAGGGGGTCTTTTAGTTCAGTAAAACTGTGTTAATCTGTTTTTTTTTTTATAATTAAAAAAAAAACATATAATATGATAAGCAATGATATACATATTTGATTGGGTATCAGAATACAGTGTCGCCTACATTAGAATCGAACACAATAAATAACAGAATTCATCATAAAATAATATTTTAACGTTACAAAAACAATTCTATCTATACGCTGATGAAATTACAAACCAGAAATACTATTCATTACTCTGAAAAATGTATTTAATTACAAAATTTTTTTAAATTACCGAGGCTGTATTGTATTTAATACTGCAAAAAGAATGCCAAAGACAATACAGAAAAATCACATCCCACACTACTCACCCACCCATCTATTCAAACACACATATATATGCATACACTCATATATTTTTCTACAAAAACATTTGTACAATAAATACATTGCGCACTAATGTATTAAAGAATAAAGAGTATTGTTACACAATTATACAATATAGGCCTATATAATATTTACTGTATCTCTTAAAACAGAGTTAAATATAGTGTAATAAAATATACATATATACATCACTTTAAGCTACATTGATTAAAATTAAAAGCACAGTTTGAGTTTTGCTTATTAATGTTTTTTATAACTCATTTTACTGTCAAGAAGCAGCAAAAAATAAGTCCTGCAACCGTTTAACAGTGTTCCTATCTAATGCACAGAGATCAAAATCAAATGTTTTTTTAGTAATTTCATAACGACCAGTCTCAGCAATCACTTGAACCACTCTTTGCAACTCAGTATTATCTTCAAGTGTCATTATTTTATGTTGTAAATCTTTCAATTCACTTACATATTCAGCAGTGAATTTAGAAATTGGTGTTGGTGATCTACTAGATTCTTCTTTCATAGTTACAGGTAATTCAACAACTTCTTCAGATTGCTGTTCATCTGGATCCAGATGTTCAGGTTCATCTTTAACAATATGTGGTTTTTCTTCTTTAACTACTCCGACTTCTTTTTCCTTACTTTTCCGTTTCTTCTTCTTAACTGTCGCTGTTGGTTCATCAAGTTCTTTTGAACTTTTCTTTTCTTTCTTTTTTTGTACTTTTTCTTCTTTAACATCTTTTTCTTCAACCCGTTCTTCAACTTTTTCTTTTTCAATTTTTACTTTACTGAGAGTCTGTGTAGATACTGGCACATCTGTTTCTGAATCAGCATCAGGATCAGGATGAATTGAAAGCTCTGAATCTGATTCTTTATCAGATATTTCAGCCATTAACTTTTTTAATGGCCTAGCAGTTGCTTTTGGCGCAAGAGATGGTGGTGGTGGACTAGGAGATCTTGTTTTAACTGCTGTTGCAACAGTAGCGGGAGGAGGAGGTGGTGGAGGTGATGGTGCTGGCGGTGGAGGCTCTACATTGACTTGTTGTTTATCAACTTTCTTTTCTTTTACCCTTTCTTTCTCTTTGACATCATCTTTTTTACTTTTTTCCTTCTTTTTATGTTTATGCCTATGTTTATCCTTTTCTTTATTGTGATCACCATCATTTTTATCTTTCTCAGTTTTCTCTTTTACTTTTTCTTCTTTAATAACTTTCTCCTCTTTAGTAACTTTAGGTGATTTTTTCACGTTTTCTTTAAGAGAATCTTTACCAACTTCACTACTGCTTTTTACTTTTTCGGTTTTATCTGAGACTCTTTCTTTTTCAGATTTTTCCAGAACCTCTTTTTTACTACTACTCTCATGTTCTTTACTACTATGTCTATCCTTTTTATCCTTATCTTCTCTATTCTTTTTTTCTTTATGCTTCTTCCCATTTTTACTAGATACTGAACTTTCATTAGTTGTACTGCTCGATTTTGAACTAACCTTACCATCCTTAGCATCATCATGACTGGCACTTGTAGATGATGAAGATTTTGAAGCAGATTTACTATTAGATGTTTGTTCTTCTTTTGTTGCTTTTGAATTGCTTGTTGCTGACTGTTGCACTGATGGTGACAATGATTTTTTACTAGATTTTTCTTTATCTTTATTTTTTTCCTTATCTCTACTTCTTTCTTTTTCTTTTGATCCGATGTTCTCTTTATCTTTATCTCTTTTTATTCCACTGTCTTTTTCTTTCTCCCTTTCTTTATCCTTATGAGGGCTGTGCTTTGCTGGTTTGGAATTTACCTGCAAAAAATAAAAATAAATTAAAAAAATAAGTTAATAAATTGAAAGATAAATTTAAATTAGAATCCAAAATATTCCCAGCTTTCGTTTTGATAAAGAATATGAATATTTAACACACTGATCGATAAATAGTTAGCATTATTGCCGATGAGATATCAGAATAGTAGTTTGGAGCTACTATACAGAAGGGCTAAGTTAATTACCGATAAAAGTATTAAGTTACAATTATATTACTTGGATTGAATCCCTTGTTTAACAGTAAACTTCCTATTGATAAAACTGAGATGTAATAGAAATTCTGCTGAGAGGAAAACTAAAAGAAAAGTTATTAAGATCACTGCATTATAATCAACTTAAACTGAAAGTAACATCAAACTATTTAGAAATATCATCAATATAAGGCAGAACTATGTTTAAACAGATCCCATCTTAATGAAAATCCAGATTAACAAGAATGGAAAGTGTTTAATTTCATTTTTTAACTTAATTTAGTTTTCAATAAAGTTCAGCAAACTAATAATCTATCATTAAATATTGATTGAAATAAAAATATCCATTTCAAATATGAATACAACTAAAATTACAACAAATAAAAAAATTGTAACTTGAGCTGAATAAGTTTCATAAAGGAAAAAACTGTGAACAACTTTTTTTTCATTTTTTTCAGAAGTAATAAACATACAAAAGAATTACTGAATTTAATTTTGTTAAAACTGAATGTTATATTAATTAAATCAATTTTATAGAGTTCTGTACTAAAATGGTTTAGTTACAGATATTAACATTATTCACATTGTGCTGTATATAACTTGCCTTTATTATTAAACAATCCAAGAAATAATATAATATAATACAGAATTTCTGGCTAATCTACAAGCATATGTACATACATATGCATGTACTAGCACGCATGTATGTGGAAGTGCAAAAGGGCAGGGGTTCCCTAAATTTAATTTACCTTGCTTAGTCATATAAATTTTTTTTACAAGTACTACTTTTCTGCACATTTAAATTTTATTGGTTGTTTTAATTTATTTTTCAAAATCGCTGCTTATCTGAAAAGTTATTTAATGAGTGGTTATTATTATTATTAGGATATTTAAATTTATTAAAATCTCAGTGAAGAATAAAATCCTGCAGTAGATTCATTAAGTTTTAAATCAGAAAGAGCTGTACAATGAATTATTCAAAATTAATAAAAATATTAAAGGAATTAAAGGAAAAAGATACCTGTTTGTCAGATGATGAATGCTTAGTTCCTGAAGTTGTACTCGATTCAGACTGGGTTTTACTTGATGATGATGACGATTTTGGTGTAGGTGATAATTTGGATTTTTTAATCGGAGGACCAAACAAATCAGCAAATGAATTTGAAACTTTTGAATCCTCTATTTTATTAGATTCCTGTTAAAACAGAAAAAAAGAAAACACATTCTTAAATAATATTACCACCAAACAAAAAAGTTATAATTATCACTCTTTTTAATACAAAAACTAATACTTCAGAATTTGTAACTATAAAAGTATAATGGGTAACTCTTGCTAATCTTAATGCATTTAATATGCTAATCCTCTGGTCATAACATCTATTTATAAATATGAATACATATACATATGATACGTATCTTCTATGTTTAAAATATTTAACTTTTTTAAATAAGGTATCTGCAATTTGATTCTAATATGAAATTTTATTTATTTTAACAGTATAAACAACAACATTAGGACAAAGTAAAGCAAAGAGATTTAAGCTGAAACCTCTCTAAAGATATATTCATGAAAAAAAAAAAAAAAAATTAATGACAGACAGCTGTAATAACGTTGCTTTCAGTTAAATTTCAAATTTTGAACAGATGACACTAATAACCTAAGTTTTCAATATTACCAAAAAGTTCTATTAAATTTTTACAGACTTTTACATCAGATTAGGTTATGTGTTTAATCATAAAATGAAATTACCATCTGAAAAAGTTGATTTATATAGGTGTAAGAAAAAATACTAATACGTAGAAATATCGGAGAAGTCAAGATTAGTATTATGTGGGTAACTCTCTTCACATATGCTCGGGCAGAGATATACAGGTGTCCCGGAAGTGTTTTTCAAATTTAAAGGACTTATTTAGGATGTCAAAATAAGTATAAAAGTTTGTCCGGACAAATGCCCTATCTCGTTTTATTTTCCCTTTGATTCATTTTGTATTTTTTTAGTAAAACATTTTCTTTCTTTAATAAAAGAATAGATTGAGGATATTTGAATGAAATTTGGCATACATGTATCTAACACTATCTTCTATAAAATAAGTAGTCAGCAAATTTTAACTTTGAAAATTATAAAATAAATGGCCGTTAACATTTTTTAATCATTAACAGCACTGTTAATATTAATTCTATAGAATTATATTTTAAATAAAATATTACACCTTTTATTGTGAATAAAATTATACCATATTTGTTCAAATTAATTGATAAACTGCTGAGATATGGCTGAAATTGTTAAACTGAATCATAAAATTTACACATTCTGACAATTTTGTGCCCGTTTTCATGCACAACTTTCACACTACAGTAGAATGTTATCTCAGAAATATTTCAGAAAGGAAGGAATTTCTATATAACAGTCAAACAGACTTGAAGTATGCAGAGTGATATATAGAGCACAACATGGAACCATCCAGCAAGGATCTGGAGTGGATTTCAAATAGGATAAATAAATTTTTTCAGAACATTTATTTTATTTTTATTTATTTATTTAAAAAGTAACAGCAAGTGTAACATCCACTTACAATTACTAGATGATAAATGAATTTTATAGAATGTGAAAAAATGCCATGCCTGGCAGGGATTCAAACCTGGGACCTCTGGATGAAAGGCTAAGATGCTACCATTCTGCCATGGAAATTGGCAGAGTTAACAGTAAGCTGAATATTAACTTAGTGAAGTATTGCTGTAGCTTTTTTGAATATCATTAGAATATAACTTCAGCAGTATTAAGAACTAGCTCTTGTTTATTTTTCTTACTTATAATATTCTTTTATATAACAGAATAAGCACTAGTAATTATAAACTACTTTCATTTTATTTTGTATGATTAATAATTTAAACAAGCATTTTGCTATTAGCATACTCTAATAAATACAACTGGAATGACTGAGGGACTAATTCTCTGAAAACTGAAGGTTATAAATTCAAAATAAGATACAGACAGTCTATATGGATGTCCCAACAGATAAAAAGTTATGTGACATTGGGTAATTTTCACCTGATGGCACGCATATGTAATTTATGACATCAGTCAATCCAGGTTTATAAGCTAATTGATATCAAAGGATATAAAGTAAAATAGAATTTCTATGGCTAAAACAATGTAATAAATTGCTTCCCATACACCAATGAAGTTAAATAATTCTCAGTGCAACTTCACTGTATGTTTAGTCCTGATGAACATAATTGTTAATGACACTTAAAAATAAAAAAAAAGGAGCCAGTTGTTTTAAAAAATCCCCTTTGGCAGACTGGAAGGTGGAGGTAGATTTCATCGATACTAAGTATTAAAAAAGATTTCCTCCTTAAAGTTAAGAAAAATTTCAAATTTACTAAATATGATTGGATGGTTGCATGTGAAAAAAAGTTTCACATGTTTAGCATACGACAAGCCCATCTTCTTACAATTCCAGCATTTTGGTCATCCCCTGTCACAAGGACTGGTCATATCAAAAATTGTTTCAAACAAAAGTTTTAGGTAACATTTAGAGGACTAACAATCCCTTTCAACTAATTTTATACTGTACCTATTAAGGAAGGTATGATTTTTTTTTGTCTTTGAAATTCCATTTTTTCCACCCACTGGGCCAATAGTTGGTGACATCAAAAAACTTTACTTAGATAAGTTTTAGGTCTTTATCCAAAGAATAGTAGCAACTTTAAATGAACTCAATATTTTACTTAATAAGAAAAATATAGCGATATTTTGTTCTTTAAAAAAGCCCCCACAGTCAGATTTTGTCCATTAACAAACTCAAGCAAGATTTTAGGTCGTTATATTTTATCTATCAATTTGAAAGTGATTGGTGCAATATTACGGCAGTTATCGTGCCTACAAGAAAGTGAAATATATATATATATATATATAAACTTTTGAACTGATGGTGGTTTTGGGGTCTGAGGATGTGAAACGCAAAGATATGTCACAATTTTCCCAAGTCGAATCATGGTACCCATTACAATAGGAGCTTTCTTATGAAATCTACCTAAAAGTAATAACTACATTTCAATGACTGAAGTTGATAGGAAATTACAGGATAGGAATAATGAATTTTTAAAGGTAAACAGCCAAACATTTATTAATGTCTGAATAGCTGAGAATCAACTTGCTGTAATATTTTGAATAATGAAAAACTTTGACAAGTAGTGGAAGTAGAAATTTTCAGAAAACCTATAAAACAATTTTTCAAATAAAGCATGCAAATGTGGAAAAAAATATTGCAAAATAATAAATCATTTTATTTATATACAATTAATAAAGAAACTAATAACAAGAAAGCATTAATGTAAGCATTATACTCGTATTGCAAATTAAGTAAGAGTGTTTAAGTGTAGTTAGAAACTAAACTTAATTTCTAACAGTGCCACGTACTGGCGGGATATTTAATGTAAATGTGTTTGTGTTAATTATTAATAAATATATAATTTAATAACCGTGTGTGCACACATTTGTGTGAAAATATAATATTTAAAT
>JAAAKQ030122068.1:0-13754 GCA_010016005.3 Zanna intricata | reverse complement strand
CAACCGAAAATCTTCTTTTATGAGGGCATCAGGAAGTTTGTACAACGATGGACCAAGTGCGTTGAAAAGCAAGGGGATTATGTTGAAAAATGATGTACTTTGTAAGTACTTGTAATGATGTACTTGTTCCTATTTGATTACAATAAAATTTTATAACTATATTGCGGATAATAATTGACTTACCCTCGTATATATATATATATTTCTTTTAAACGAGTCAACAGAACATTCTATTTACTTTTGTAAACAATACTTTTTTGTTTTGTTTAGATTATGATTCTGAGGAATGCATTTAGGCACGCCCCACAGTGTCTTCGTGGGGTGTTTCGGGCTCGATACCAGGACGCTGCCGTCCTGGCCTAGCATAAAGCTAAGTGGCTCCGAAATATGGTACATGGTAGTCATATACAGAGTTGTTCCTACCCCCCACCGACTAAACCTCTCGTAGTTTTCCAGGGGCGGAAACAATACAATACTTGGACTTATGAGAAGAGACCTCATTATGGTTCCGTTATTATCTTTAATAAATTTCAGAACTACCGGGATTTTAAGTCTTTCAAACAATTTATTTAAAATACAGTTAAAAAGATTTTATTTTATAGAATATATATCATCTGTCAATGATTTTTTTTTTAAATTAAACAAAAAAAAAATCTTGGAACTTTCTGTATTCCTTTGAACTTGTGTGTTTGAAATATGTGCTCAAACAAATTTTATTAATGGCTTCTTAATTGAAAATTATTTTATTACTTTTACACTTATCATCATCTATTTACCTTAACATTATTTCATTTGATGTGATACGGATATACATGAATCTAGTGATGTCTGTAAGTCTGTTACTCTTTAATGTAAGAACGACTCGATCGAGTGAGCTGAAATTTTACCATTACAAAATGATTCACCGTTTCAAGGTGGTGGCCGTTTTAAACTTTAATATGGCCAAACTTTAGGTCAAAAGCAATTCAGAAACCATTTGCTGCATTTGTAATTAAGTTTATACAAAAAAAAAAAAAATAGTTTTTACTTAAAGTATAAGAAAGTTTCGGTTTTCAGATTTTGACAGAGATATCCTTGAATCCATTTTGACTTGTTTAGACGTGACTCCGTACTTACGTACGTATCTCGCATAACTGAAAAATAATTAGCCGTAGAATGTTGAAATATTAGATTTAAGACTGTTTTAACATCTAGTTGTGCACTTTCCCTTTTGATTGCAATCGAATTTTCAAAAGTGTCCAAAAAAGCCCAAAATCCCAAAAAAATTTAGATCTTGGCTTTTTCTGGACTACAGTAATAAGCCCTCATTGAGAAATTTCCAAAGATTTATAATAAGTGGTACTTATTTTCATGGTTCTAGAATTGTACAACAATAATATATTAATTAATGAAATTGAAATTAACCATGAACTTCGTACAGAACGTAAAACACTATTGTGAGAGAGAAACAGAAAAGACCCCTCTTCTTTTATCCGTATAAAGCATATCTCAACCTGAATGGGATTTAAAATATGTACGAGTGTTATTATGTACTTGTTGGAATAAAATATTTATTTATAAGCAAGCAGAATGTATATTTTTACCGGATGGTTTTCCATCGTGTCATCTGAATAGTTAACTGTATACAGAACTTGTAATATTTTTTATCCTGTTAAATATGCTTATTATCATAGCCGTTTTGCAACAGTATCCAGTTTTATATCGTATATTTCTTTACAGACGGCTGTGGTACTGATTATGCTACGACGATTTTATCATACTTATAACTCTAGTCGATTTAAGTACTGAGATTTTGTATGAAGAAAAACTAAATTTTTGCATAAGTTATTAAAATATCTATTTCAATAAACGGTTATTTAGTATATAATTTAATTTAATAACACAGAGCTCATATAACCACACTTGCCGTAATTATAATAATAACATTTATGTTTAGCCCTAAACTTCTTTATAAACAAATACGTTTAAACTAAAGAACTTATCCTTCTCGCGGCCTACTGTAATTAAAACATTGTTCTTAAATGGTTGAAATGGAAGGGGTATTATCAAGCGTGGATTAAGAAGTGAAAGTTTTTTAACTTGTTTTTATCGTGTAGTCAAAGACGATATGTACTTATAATTACAATTGCAGTTGATCATTAAGTAACACATACGTATCCGCTACAATGTAGACTAGATGTAAATAAATCAACCTGTATCCGTAGAGTACAAGTAGATCCCGGAATAACGATCTAATTAGTTCGTAGAGAGTGATTGCAAACGGAGTCAATTACATATCTGTATGTATTATTGCAGACTCGATTGCGGGAAGATATTTTTTCACTGAATTTTTTTTAGCGTAGTATTAATTTAGTATACTATTTTAATTTAAAAATTGGGTTCTATATTATTGAAAAAAAAAACGTGATCTATCGCGAAGAGGCATATGTTTTTATTCTTTGGCTAATGAGTTGTGACGAACGTTTCCGTTTTCCTATTTGCTTGACAATGAATATCAAATGTTTACAGTATTAATCTACATATCATGCGAGAATAACAACTTATTTATCTTTTGGAACTTCAGTATAAATTATCACAGGCTCTATTTATATAATTCAATATAAATTCAACCGTATAATGAACAGTAATTATAACTATTTTACAAACAATTTTAATCTTCTGACAAATGAATAAATTAACAGATCTAAATAAGTTACCAGAAGTAACTTATTCTGATATTTGCTACTTCAGAGTAGCAGATACACTACTTCATCGATAAAATGAAGAACTGTTCCCATATTTGTTGGAACGATCAAGGAAATCGTATTAAACCCTGATCAGAAAGTATCATCAAATACACAATTAAAAGTAGATGATTAAAAATTGTATAAAATATTAAATAATATTAGGATAAATACATGTAGATACACAGTACAACGAAAGGAAAGCGTAAGACACATTCGTTTAGCATTTTGATACGTTAGCTACATCAGTAGTAACAATCTGAAAGCAGGTAAAAAACACTTTTTCACTAGGTCATCGCTCAATTTGAAACGGTCTGGGCGTCCTTCCACATGACTGAATAGAGCTGAGTTTGTCGTGCACTCATGATTACGTGAAGGTACTTGATATAAAATAACTACAAAGTAAACAGTTTAAAAGGCACGAATGAAAATTCTTTGAACACATATTTCTGTACTTAAATGAAGACGCAAAAAATTTAGTTTTTTTTTCTAATATTTTAGATATTTTTTTAAAATATCGACTAAGTAATGCTTTTTCTGTAAAAAAAAAAATTTAACTTTACTTTAAATAAATTGATTAAGAGATCTTTTCTGGAAGTCGAAGTATCGTGCTGATTACATCAGAACACTTCTGATACCAAATTTGGTAAATGTGTTTTTTTTTTAGAATAAGAAACAATATTTTTCAATTTTTTGTAAAGTTTACATATTTATAAATTATAAACATATTTAATTCACTAAATATTTTTTATGAGGATACATGTTTATGTAGGCCAAAATGATCTGACAGGGCATTTTGTACTTTGAAATCTTGTACCTTTTGAGGGACCCTATAATGAAATATAACTTCATCAGGAACATAATTAATATGTATATTTACTGATGTTTGTAAGTTTAGAATCTTATTTAATATTTGAAAGTAGAACATAAGGTTTGTATATTTTTTTTCAAGCAAAATCAATATGATTTACCCTACAAGGTTGGTCATTTTAACAAAACAGCCAAAAAGTCTGCACTATAGGCAAGAGATACTATTTTTATCATTAAATTTTGACAATGCGATTAACAATGTTATATCTATCTGATGAGGGCCACTTAACAATAGCTTTATCCTCATTTAAAGGTAAACAATTTACAATCCATCCAGGTAACGCAGAATTTGCACGTCCTTTTAAACAGTTATCATCAATATAGATACTGATGTGCTATTAAGAGGGTAATAATGAATGGTTCAAGTTTTTGGGGCAGAGCATAGATCCAAGGAAATTTTCTGCAATTCTCACCGTTCCACACCTTATAGTGAGGACCTATATTTTATGTGTGAATTCTTATCAAAAAATTAAATTTCAACTGCTTGTTTACAGTTAAGGTACTACTTTAACCAAATTATCTGTAACATCTACAAGTTCATTTATCAGTAAGAAATATGGATCTAAATTGAATGCTTCACTGAGATATCAAATGTATAATTTTTTTACTAAAAATATTTTATAAAAACTGGGAAATGACAGTTGGTAGATAACTTTTTTTGGTGGGCCTGCTGAAGGATTGTGATGCTTTTCAAGAAATTTTAATAGTTTACCTCTCATAGTTTTTTACTTTCCCATGTACAAAGTTATATTGTATACTACATAAAGGAAATTAAGCTATTGGGTCAAATTTTGCAGACCTGTTTCACGATCCTCTATAACAAAAAACACAATCTTAAATTTAAAAATTTTGGGGTTATGTCAGCCTGTTTTTTGCTTGAGTTTTCAGACTTGATGTAATTCAAAATTTTATTTTCAGATGAAATTTTGACATGATGGTTGTTACTTACTGTACATGGGGCATTGAATTTTGGTCAAGGAAATATGGACCTTATGACTGCAATTCTTAAAATTTAATGACCAAACTAAGGTATACTTTCTGATGGTGTTTGGCCCAACACTTAAAAAAAAGATAGTAGTAAAAAAAAAAAATTTTTTTTTCTTTTTTTGACATTTAATTTTCATATCATAGTTACATTTTTGTACTAGATTTTTTTAGTGTGAACTATGATTAAGTACTCCACAATTTCATTTAAAGATTAGAAATAAGTCTTTTTTTCTTTTTTATCACTATGTTTTGACAATCTTCAGACTGGGTTAATTCATTTTTATTAAATCTATACAATTTAATTTTACTTATATTCAGTCAATGGGATGTGTTGATACAGTCACTATGGATCCCTACTCAAAGAGTAGAATTATTTTTTTTTACATAATATTTTATTGTTGCACTTAATTTTCTACCTAAGTGATAAGTCTGTTGAAGGTGAAGTTCACAGGAAATTTCCCAATAATTTAGTAAATTAACTGCAGTTCCTTTCTTAGAGACTAGAAACAGGTAACTAAAAAATACCCCATTATTTAAAGATTCATTAAAATTGTAAAAGAGACACACAATTGTAATACCTACAATTTCTTTTAAAATAATGGTAGGAATTATTTCATTACCACTTAATATTTGCTCTATATTCATGATACAAGCTTTAACTTCCCGGGTATCAGTGGAAGTAAAAGAATTGATTTATCAACAAAATCATTCAAGGTGAAAGGTTTTTTTTAAAATAGATCAGTAGTATTTTTATCTGAAAGATCAGAAAAGGTTTAATTCCTTTAATACATTAAGTGTGGATGAAGAATGGAGGTCGATACCTCCTTGTATTCTTAGATAAGTTATCTGATCTATTTTAATTCAAAATTTACTTTTAATAACTTCCCACAACAGTTTTAACTTTTATTTGAATTATGTATTAAATTATCATAATATAATCTCTTAAAAATCTAAACAACTTTTGCATTAATTTATTTGTGATATTTGAAGTACACAAATTATATTACAACATTTCATGTTGATTTTTTAGCATGGATCAAGAGTTTTTAATATTTATTTAGTAATCAATTTTGACACTTAAACTCTTTTTCTTTTTTTTTATTTTTTTATTAACACCAAACTTAAAAGAAAGTAGTCTGAAAATCATTAAAAGTTGTTAAAATTTTCATTGAAACTATTCTTGTTTTATTTTCTCAAATTGTATTTTACAATAATGTTTATAAATTTTTAATGAAAAAAGTAATCATTTTCTCATTGTGTTTTACTAATATATGGCATTACAGCAATTTGATATTTTTGATCTGAAAAACTACAATCAGACAGAAGGTTTAAGAATATTTTGGTAAATTTGAAAAAAAAAAAATACAGTTAATATAGCATACTATTCCATAGAGTCCTCAAATTATGAATAACTGTTCATTTGGAACTTTTAGAGTAAAACTTTTTATCTGGCCCACAACCACGCAATTTAATGAATGATCTCACAGTGAACAATGTACAGTTCCTAATGTTAACTATCTGGTTTAACAGATTCTCATCTGTTAAGACCTTAATCAAAAATAAATCTCATAATTTTTGGTTAACTACAAAATAACTGGTCTGGTACTGTTCTTCAAATGACCCTTTATTGTCAATAATAAGAGAGGTAAGAATAATGATTGAACATTTCAGACAAAAATATTTCTAGTATATGCTATCTAATAAATGTGCAGAAAATGATACAACTTAACAGAATAATTACTCTATTCTTTACAAAAAAAAAAAAAAAAAAACAATAAGACACTATTAAATGTAAAGTTGGCTAAATGCTTATTTACAAAGAGAACAACAAATTTTTTTGATGATGTTAGAGTTTAGAAAAAACTTAAAATCTTTAAGAAGAAAATAAAAACAAACCCAGAAGAAAGAATGTTGTCAAAACTTGTCAAGATTGCTTAGCTGCTCACTTGAAACTATAAAAATAAATAACTCTTCCTGGTGTCCTGTTTGTTATCGTAACCATTCAATTATGAATAAATCATAAAATAAATGTAGTTACGGACAAATTTCAATCTTCTACTGAAATGACAGTTAATATAATAAAGTGAAAATGACAAAAGGAGAGAATACTACTTATACAAATTTTTAAGATAAAAAATGAAGTTAAATAATAATTTCATGTTAATCAACAATTTTGTAAAATAAAGTCAATAAATGTACAGGATAAGGATATTTTAAAGTTTTAAAAATAAATAATGTAGTATAAGGAATAAAACAAATATAATTTACAAGATTATAATATTATTTACAAATTATACATACTGGTTACAATATCATTAATAAAAATATCACTTTGTTTTCTTCATTTTATCTTCAAAATATACATCCAATTATTAATAAATAAACCATTTTAGTAAAAAAAAAAAAAAAACCTTATACTTGTAAAATGGGGTCTATATTTTTAAGATATAATAATTTAAAAATCTATTAAATTTTATTCGGAAGATCTTTTTACAACTGCGATGTAGTTCCTTTCTCATTAGTTGCAGGTGATGCTGTCAGCACGGTAAACTGCATCAAAATTACACTTCTGGAAGCATATCTCTATGTATTTAGGATGTGAACAGTTTTTTTATTTTAAAAGTTATTTTATAGTAATTAAATTGTGAAATTGCTAAGGAAGTGTACTATTACAAACACATTTCTATATGAACTTGATTAATACAGAAATTAATTTTTCAGTAGTTTATTCTAACATTACCTCATTAAATAACTGTAATAATATAAATCAACAGATACACTATGTAACAACTGGATGGGCGGTAGAGTAATCTACCTATTTAGATGGATGTATTTTTATCTCTTGCTATCTATCTCTCTTAACCTATCTCTTTCTCAAGTTATGTGAACTGACAGGATTCAACACACTTTACAAACATATACGGGCATTACAATTCTTAAATACATTTTCGGCATTAATATGCCATTTTAAACATCAACACCCTTTGAAGGGTCCCTGATGTTTCAATTGAAATTTTCCAAAAAACTTTCCCTAATTTTTTATGGAGAAACCGAATCAGGTTTCAAACCTGGAGGGCAAATAGTTTGGATTTATCTGAACTGAATTGGTAGATTACTTAGCATAAATAAATAAAGACAAAAAATAATATATAATCAAAACAGCATCCACTGCTAGTGTTCTTGATTTCGGTGATTGATAGGAATCAGTTGAATATGGCTCAGAACATTTCAAATTTATTTTATTCCAAACCTTTAAGTTTTCAGAACAATTACTCAAAGAGTAAAATTCTGTCTCACTGTTTTAACTGGAAAGACATTTCTGATGTTGTTTAGTTGTCAGATTATATGGCAAATTACCATTTTATATAAAATTAAAAAATATATTAACGTTCTTAAATAAAAATTATTCAAAACTTTTTAAAATATATATTTTTAAAAATGAATTATAATACTTCGAAGAAATTTATATTAAAAAGTTTAATCATAAGATTTAAAAAATAACCAATACTTGGTTATTAAATAGCTGGCTATTTCATTAGTCCTAACTAAAAATGCCATCTGAAAAACTTATATTTGAAGAATACAAATTATATTTAAATCAAACAACACTGGAAATAATTTAAAAAAGAAAAAAGTATGCAAATATAGCCGAGCAGTTATAACAAGGCACTTACAGAGGGGAGTAGATGCACAGTGTTAAAAGAAGGAAAATGCATTGCTAGAAGGGTTCCATTATAAATAAACATAAAAATACCTAACCACCTCCTGTAGGTATAAAACAATACAGAATTAAATTTTAAAAGACAAAAAAGTTTAATTAAATTAGGATTAGTTTTTAAAATATCTAGTTTATTTAATGTAATTTACATTGAAGTTAATAGTGAAAAAGCATTGTTTTCATCATAAAAACTATCCTCTTGCGTTTCTTCTGTTCCCCTTTCTTCCAAATTTTCATCACTCATTTCTAATTCATTACTTTCAGTACCTTTCAATGTTCTTTTTCTTTTCCTATGTCGACTTTTTTTGACTGGTGGTTTAACAACTTCTACCGGTGCAACTTGAGTCAAAACAGAAAGCATTTCTTTAACCAAAGTTAATATATTTGATGAATGCTTTAATAAAGAATCAATAAAATTTGTGACATTCTTGCAATTGTTAAGAGTCATACATGTATTATATATAAATGTGCCTGAATATAGGCGTGAAACAGCAGGTTGCTGAAAAGGCGAATTAAGTAATGAGTTTAGTAACATAGCATGATAAAGGCAACTTTGAAACTGTGCAAAAATATGAATATCTTTGGTAGAAAATAGATTTTTATCATCTTTTAATTCTTCATCTAACTGGTGAAAACGGAAAAGATCTTCAAAAACTGCAATGCAATCTTCAGTACTTACTGATGATGAAATTTGTTTAATGGTTGCGGCTGATGAAAGTTCTTTACGAATTTCTTCAGTATTTGAATCAACTTCTGCTAAATTTATGTTGTCATCCACTGAATCATCTTTATCAGAATATCTTTCAACAACGGCATAACCTCTAGCTTTGATAATTTTTTTTTGTAATTTCCCATATTTTTTATAAAATGGTATTTTCTTTCGGAAGTAACCTAATTTTAAATCTATTAGATTCAAAGCAACAATACATAAACATAAAGAAAATACATGACTCTCTGTTATTAATGGTTGACCAGAGTTTTTCAACCAGAACACAATTGCACAAAAATAAAGCTTCCATTCATCTGGAAGAGAGTCGATAGAAAATTCTGATGGCACATTCAAACATTCTAACAGCAATAAACTTCTGCTTGCAACCGATAACTTGGGAACACTATTAAGATCTGCTATTAATGGTGTTTCAGAGAGATGTAACAAAAACCTCTGAACTCTTCCATTCTCATTTTTAGTAAATAATGAAATATCCTTAAAATAATTACCTAATAAAAACTTACATATTATTTTTATTAAAGATATGCTGGCTAAATGTGAACTTTTATGAAATCTTTCTTCTACCTGTGGGACAGCGAAGTACGTTCTCAATGTTAAAATATCAAATATACAAGACTCGATATTTCCTTTACGAGCACTTTCAATTAACCAAGGTGGTATTTTTACTGATATATTATCGGCCACTTCATTTATACTGCTTGTTATTTCAGCCATTTCTATATCCATTTCTTTACCAACACAAGCATCATCATTCTGAAAATTACTGAAAGTTTCTTCTTCATTTTCTGTTTCGGAAGAACTTTCTTCTGATACGTCTGAATTATCTTGATTCATTTCAACATCCATTTCTTCAGAAAAAGTAGAACTTTCATCGTTTAGAGCCAAGCTATCAATTCTAGGAATTTTATCTTGCTGTTCGACTAAACTTCTCTTGGTAAACTCTGGTGGTAAATATGGTTCAATTGTAACATTAAAATCAGTGTAAGCATTAACAACTTTAATTATTTTACGAGTTACGGATCTATGTTTCATTCTTTTCATTCTTCCAAGTATCTGAAAAATTAAAAGTAATCAAATAAAAAAAAAAAACACTAAATTTATTTTAATATAATTTGGTCGGATGGGTCTGACCAGGAATCAGTCCAGAACCTGAGTTATGTAAAAATCTCTCAGCACCTATTAAATGAAATAATTCTTTCTTAGCTGATGTTCATGTGTTAGTAGTATACATGTATAGTGAGTGTTAAAACATTAAATTAAATGTGCACAAAGCTAAAAGATCATGATAATTTGATTATGTCATATCAGTAGAAACAAAACCAGGCTCAACAAATTCTATATATAATTACCAATAGTCAAATTTTGATAAAGTCATTCATAGGAATATAGATGTAATACAAGTACACATGTTTTCATCAAATGACAAAAGACAATATTAAATTGTAAGAAAACAAACTCTTTGTGTTCCTATATAATTTAATTGCTTTAAAATTTCTTCCCTTGAATTCTTTTATAAAATTGTATCTACATTGCACATTAAAAAAAGAAAAATCTGTCATATCAAGATGAAGAAAGGAACTCCTGTTTTAAATTTCAAAAAGACATTTCAGATGCAACATACATTTAAGTTGATTTAAATTTCATCACGTGTCATTTTTTTAATAAAATGCACCTTGAGAACTATTTTTATTCAAATATAGCAGGTTTAATTTTTTGTCCTGCTGTATTTTTCTTTTTTTTTAATAAATGATGAATGAGTAAATCTGAAAAACATTAATCGTCAAGAAGAGGTTACCCAATAGAAAATATTTAAAATTAAAAAAATAAAAGACATTAATAAGATTTCAATTTTTATTTATTTTTTTTTTTTTTTTACCTCCAGAACCACCGTTAGGTTATATCTTCAGAGGATGAGATGGAATGAATTGTAGCGTGTGAAAAATGCCATGCCTGACCGGGATTCGAACCTGGGAAAATTTTTATAAATTTAAAATAATTCATTTGTAAAAATTCATTAAAAAAGGTTATGTCTCTTTCTTTTTCTGTTTAGCCTCCAAAACTACCATAAGGTATTACTTCGAGTATGAATGGGAATGAAGTGTAGTCATGTACAATCTCAGGTCGACCGCTCCTGAGAAGTGTGGTTAATTGAAACCCAATCACCAAAGAAAACTGGTATCCACAATCTTATATTCAAATCTGTATAAAAGTAATACCTTTGCTAGGATTTGAACCTTAGAACTCTTGACTTCAAAATCAGCTGATTTGCGATATCGCATTAACCACTAGACCAGGTTGTTGGGCTTCTGGTATAATAAGTAAAACGTATTAAAACAGATACAGTGGGTAGAAATTTAAATAAACAAAATCACTGAAGAAAAAGACCTTTTGCATTAGTTTAAACCAAATGCAAATAAAACTACACATTATCAATTATTTACAATGTAAATTTAATTTTACACACACATACACACACACACACACACACACACACACACACACACACACACACACACACACACAGTGTGCAAATAATGCTCGCAATTAACAATTCTTGTCTGGCCTCCGTGGCGCGAGTGGTAGCGTCTCGGCCTTTCATTCTGGAGGTCCCAGGTTCGAATCCCGGTCAGGCATGGCATTTTCACACACGCTACACATCATTAATCTCCATCCTCTGATGTAATACTTAACTGTGGTTCCGAAGGTAAAAAAAAAAAAAAAAAAAAAAATAATTAACAACTCTTGATTCATCTACTTAAGAAAACTATACAATAATATTTTAAATTAAATAGTTACTATCTCAAGAATGGTTTAATTAATTCTAATAAATTAAATGTAAAAAAAAAAAAAAAAAACATTCTGCACTGACAAGAACCTTATAACCATATTTAACAGAACATGATCTACACAGGATTTCAAATACTACAAAAAAAAAAAAAAAAATTGCTATAAAGCTGTACAACAAGCTATCTTTTTAATCTAAAATCATCTTCCAATATCAATCACAAATGTATCATTTGTAAAAGAATTATTACGATTGATTCAGAGGTTCTTCATATACTTAAAAACTATAAACATGAATAGTCTGATTTTAATAATTAAAAAGATGAATGAACGTGACTGCCCAGTTTCTATCAGCTGCTATTGTCCTCCTTTGTAATATAAAACATGAATTTAAAATAAAAAACACAAATATATTTTAATTCCAGTAATGACATTACAAATATAGCAGCCTATTTTTACTACTTTACTAGATAACATTTTTAACTAATACAATGACATAATTTAAATTCAGATGCAGTTTAGTTTCCCCTTGAATTTTCTTATATAATGGAAAAAATACCTAATTATTCAAAATTCATTCTAATTTTAAGTGAAAATTTTACCCAAAATGTACGATTAGAATATATAATATGTTCAAGAGTGAAACTTTGATAAAGAGACTTCCCAAATGAACTGTTAATTTAAATTTATATTCTTATTCATGACAATCAGCTGTGATATTATTCATTTTTAATTTTTTAATGAGATACTAAACAAAATTATATAATAAAAAGTTTTACATTTGGTCATCTAATAATGAACAAATATAAATTAAATTATATGTGGTCATATAATACCCTCATACCATATAAAAAAAAACCATATAAACCATTCATACCACATAAAAAATTCTTCAAAACTTAATTTCATTTAACTTAAGTTTTGAAGTATTTTCTTAAAAGATTTATTATAAAATTTAACTCACTATGTCATAATAAAAGTTTACTTTTTCAAAGTTTTGTTATTTATAGCTATTGTAATAGCAACAATTTACATTTATGGTCATTAAAAATAATAAATATGGGAAAAATACATGATCAAGCTTTACTATTTTCCTTTATATCCGAAGCTGTTATAAATTTGACAGATATGAGAAAGTACACATTTTTAAAGATATATAAGTATTAATTTTTAAATGCAACAGTAAAATTACAGTTAAATTTATTTAGATAGTTTATCTATTAAGTACAAAAATTTTCTGTGTAATTTAACAAAAGTAATATTATTTAATTAAGAAATTAAAATCAAAGCTACTAGTTGCTTAAAACACTCTTAAGGACAGTTAATTGGTCCATTATTTTTTCTTCTTCATTTGATCATTTTCTATTAATTACTCATTTATTTTAATTCGTTTGCATCTACAATGAAACAAGAAATGTATCATGTGTTTCTCTTTTCATTATTTTTTTCTGCGCTATATTTATGATCTAGAACATGTATTACAGTAAAACAAAAATTGTGCAATATATAATAAAAAAATTTAATGGAAGAAAAATGAAATTATATCTCAATTATTCAGAAAAGGTGGCATTCGATACTTCTGTAGTAAAAAGAACACAAAATTAGACTGAAATGACAACAAAAACAATAAAATGTATCTAATGTATAAATTAACCTTTTGCGCTCTTTTGGCCTGTAGTGCAGGCCAAGATGACGTCTCCATATTTTAGAGGTTGCTCTCCTGCATTGCAGGCTACAATTACTTACATCATTAACTTTATGTATGTTGTAACACTGTTGTGCCTGTCAGCTCTGATTTATTTGTGTCATATATACTACTGATGTCAAATGCTTATTCAGATGTACAAGTTATTTTAATTGTAATTTATTGTATTTTTTTTTTTTTTTTTTTTTTTTTTTTTTTTTTTTTTTTTTTTTTTTTTTTTTTTTTTTTTTTTTTTTT
>JAAAKQ030122067.1:0-31990 GCA_010016005.3 Zanna intricata | reverse complement strand
CACATACATATCGTCCTCAAGCACTCTCTGAAGAAAGACCGTAGGGTAGGTCTGGAGACGAAACAGAGAGAGAGAGAGAGAGAGAGAGAGAGAGAGAGAGAGAGAGAGAGAGAGAGAGAGAGAGAGAGAGAAAAATAGTGCTGAATTATATTGTTTGAAGTATTTCTTTCCTAATGCTAATAATATTACAATCAAGGAAGGAATTTTTGTAGGCCCCAAATAAAAACTTTAATTAAAAAAAGAAAGTGTAAAGATCTATTAAGCCTAATTGAATAATCACTATAATTAATCATTCAAAAGTATTATGAAAACTTTTCTAAGAAATTATAAAGCCCTGAATTATTAGGAGATTGTGGATAAACCATTCAATGTAATGTGTAATTATACATGTATATGGGCTGGAATATTTCCCTCAAATTTCATATCTTGGACTCTTGTTTGGATTTTTTCCCCAGACAGTTTTTTTTTTTGTTAATAATAAACACAGGGACTGTTTCCACCAAGAAATCACTGCCACGGTAAAGAAGTATCAGGGATAGTGGAGTACGAGAATGTTGCTTGATGATTACTGATTCTGAAAAGAAAAGTTTCAGATGTTAAACACAGAAGGAAAACAACAATTTTGGGTAAGATGAGTAGTGACATAAAATTAATTGTATAAAGTATGAAATTTTCTATTCAGAATCAGATATTTTCCCTCTTGTTCTAAAAATAGTTTAATTTTGATCCACAACAACAAATAAAAATTGGATAGTAGTGGTGAGCAAAGGTAAAGGGTTTAGAAGAAGGTAAAGGTTTAGAAGAAGGATGTAAATTATTAACTTAATTTCCTGGCTAATTGGGATAATAGTCTCTTATGAGAACATTAAAAAAAATCTAAATAATTACATTAATTTTTCATCAGATCAGATTATTATTATTATTATACATTATTCAGACATTGACAAGAATGGAAGAATGGAAAGGCATTGTGGGTAACATTAGTTTTCTTTGATTTTTCTGCTGGGAGAATCAAAGAAAACTTAGTGTTTGTCATGAATTTGAGACGAGCATTTATTTAAATAATTTCTGCAAACCTAATTTCATTTTTTTTACAACTTTTTGTACATTCAGCATTATAAAAGTAAGAAGTGTTGGATTTACAAGTATTTTTATTTTGCTTGTTGTTGGTCAGTGTAAATTGTAATTTTAATTATTTTCCCCAACATTAAAAAAAAAAAATTGTATTTATTAGAGAGGTTTAAACTGATGGGTCAGTAAAAGTATGCTCTTTTTTTTTAATAAATTCTAATTTAAATGAATTCCTCTCTACAGTGTTATGATAGATTACATTTATTAACTTAAAATGATTAATCCTATCTTAAACTATAAGTAATAATACAGTTCTTTTCTTTGTTTCTTTCTTATTACTTTTTAAATAAATATTTAGACTTTATTTGTGCTTCCTTTACTTGAAACAAATTAGTGATGAGCAAAGCAAGAACAAGACCAAGACTAGGACAATCTTGGTATTAGTCTTGGTCTTGCTTTTTCGGTCTTGGTCTTGGTTTTGCTTAAATACCTCTAGTCGTGGTCTTGGTCATACTTAAATACTTCTAGTCTTGGTCTTGGTCTTGCGTGTTCAGCCTTGGTTTTACTCAGTTGACTTGTTACTTGGGAATTTTTTTTTTTAATAAGCAAATCCGACTATATTTTTCCAACACTATAATTATCTTAAATTCTCAAATTTCTTATCATGCACGCGAGCTTGTCATGACATGTCAAGAAAACTGTATGTTTAGTTGTGAAAACTCGAGAACGTACCCTTCCTTCATTTCTTCAACACATAAATTGACCTTTTAGTGTAAAAAAGGTACAAGTACCAAAAAGCAGTAAAAATATAGAAAAAAATTGGTTCGGCTGTCTATAGTAACAATGTGTTGTCTAAACATTAGGACAAAGAAAACTTTCTTTGAGAACATTCTTGTAGATCCTATTTTTCAAACAGTGGTAAAGTTTACTGTTTTTTATATTTAGTGTTAAAATCTAGTGAAGCAAATTGGAAATTTCAAATACAAAAAAATATTTTGTTTCCAGAAAAAAAAGCATATGTCAAGTAACAACAAATATTTTAACTCATAATTTCAACAGAATTTATATTTTTTTGTTTAGTCTTGCATATTTGGTCTTGGTCTTGTTCATTCAGTCTTGTTCTTGGTCTTGCTAGTGTAAATATGGTCTTGGTCTTGCTTTTTCGCAAGACCAAGACCAATTTTACTCATCTCTAAAACAGATGTTCTAATTTATTTTATTTTTATTTTCACGTTTCAGTTTAATAATAAAATTATCAGTATATAATTAATCATATTTAATTCGTTAGTGTACAAATATAGTATCAGCCATATCATAGATATAAATCTTTACATGGAATTCAAAATACTAGATATTTTATAGTTAATCAATAAAGATTATTTGTTATATGAATAATAGTATTAAGTCAATTTCTCATATTTTAATTTTATTTTTTTTAATGTTTATCCTGTCAAATTTTTAAGTACCAGATAATCACTACAGTATATATTATAGTTCTTTTTTTATGGAGAATTTATTGAAAATAATTTAATTGGTTTTTTCTTTGAATAGAATTCTAGTAAATACCAATAATTTTTACAATTTTAGATTAAAATAATCACCTTTGACAGAAATTATGAGTGAAGAAATTGAGCATGTTTTCTTTTCATTGCAATTATTATTTCTAACAGAATGAAAGCACGTTTTATGGATTACAGAGAAAACAATGAAAATTGTTAATATAATTTTTCATTCAAATAATACTTATTTACAAATTACATCTTATTTCCTTATTATATATTAAAAAAGTTTCCTTTTCACAAAAAAAAAAAAAAAAAACTGAAATAAACACTTAACCCATAAGAATGTACTATGAAAAAATAATTGTCAATGATATCAAAATATAAATTACTCTCATGATGATTATTTATGCATCATTATCAATTTTATGATTCATTTTTCTTTTAACCTAAAACAATACTTGAAAAAAATAGTAACAATTCTACATCAGTGTCAATACTGATACTAAAAATTTACATAACAGTAATGTCTAATATAAAATTCAAGCCGTCATAATCTAAGGTATTTCTTGTCTGGATGATATTCAGAATATTGTTTTCTGAGCAGCATTAAGAATTGTAATCCAAAATAAACAATCTGATCACATCTAACCTGGCAATTACAATTTTGGATTTGTGAAAACATTAATTTTTTCAAAGTCCTGGGTAGTAGGATCTTCTATGATGTCGTGACCAGTCTCTGTCATAACCAGTATACTGATAAGCAGTTGAATCATATTCACCAGCAGCATACTCATCATGATCATACGCAGATTTATGATGATAATGAACAAGTGGCTCTTTCTTGCAGATCTTCAGAGATGCAAACCATGGTGGTAAATAGAAAAGTCCCAGTAGAGCAATCTTTTTTATTATCATTGTTGCTACAAAAATTGGAACTAGTAGTGCTTTAAGCATTAAAAACTTTGTTAATGCTATTAATGGAATCATTACAGCCCATTTCTTCTTTCTGTGTGATTTCCCTGTAACAGATGTGAATTGAGATAAATCATTGTTATATCTGTTAATTTGTTTATAACATGATGAATTATCAAGTGATTGTATTTCTATTAATTAGTTTGTGTACCTGTATGATGCGTAAACTTTCTCATGTATGAAATAGTTTCAACCCTGTGCCTTGCCTATTTGAGGCCATCTGTAAATAAGAGTTTATTACCAAGTATGAACATAATTATTATTAATAATAATAGTAATTGTTTTTTTATGGCCTCCAGTCTTCACTCTTACAGCCACCCTGACCTCTACAAAAGAGTACCTATTCTAGAGAGGGAAGTGAAGTAACCTAACTCATTTAGAAAGAATGCAGTAGAACAGTTGAAAATCTTAAAATAGTACGCTTGACCTACTGAAAAAAGGATATTTACAACAAAACTATTCTCAAAAACAAAAAAATACTAACCCAAAAATATGAAAATAATGAAAAATAAATTGTTCCATGCAGCTTCTATTCAATTTCTTTATAAAATTTCATCAAGTTGCTTCCTTTTAAACTTATTGAGTCTTGATACATATATCCACCTCACTCTCTCTACATGTATTATTAAAATCTTGGCTATATTTCTCAAGTGGCTCAGTCTTCTATGAGGGGACTTCTTCAGAGACAAAGTCCCTTCTTCTTCCATTTATGTTTGGGACTCTTAATCCCATACTTTGAAACATACATCAAGCTCTCAATGAACGACCTTAAAAGACAGGAACAATACTATTAGGGCGATAGCTATCTGGTTTACTCCTAATTTGTCTTTATACTTTATTTCATCATAAAGTGACAATTTAAGTCATGAAAAGTGATGTCAATCATTCCTGCCATTCAAGTTATTCATTTTAAAATGCTTATTCTAATGGTATGTTTGTATTTGGACTATAGCGGACTCAACAAGCATTTAGACAACCAATTGGTTAGTTTTATAGGCATATATCATGCCATGTCTAAAGTAAAATCTGATGCAAATTTATTCCCACTTCACTGCATTTTTGCAAAATAACACAAATACAGTTATAAAATCTCAAAAACCAATAGTACAGATTTGCATAGCACAATGCTACTGATTAATACAAACTGGTGCATTATTAGATCTTTTGAGTAGCGCTTTGTAAAATTTTCTGATGTAGTAAGAATATAGTTAAAGAAATAAAATAGTTAAATATACATGAAGAAATAAAATTTTAATTTTCAAAGATCAATTACTGACCGCATACTCTTTATCAGTAACACAGGATTTTCCAGTATAGTAATCATATTCATTCAAAGACAACCAGTTCTTTTGAAAGCAAAATAAGAGGCTCAATATTTTATTCTATTGTCTTTGGAAAAATAAAAGCTAAACTGACTGGTTTATAATTTGTAATCCATCTCAAAATTTGAATATGTAAAGGAAGTGTTTATTACAAATTAAGTAATTCAATTCATGAATATGATAGAAAAATTTTATAATAAACATATGTCTTAGAATGCTTTGATTGTGACCTACAGCTAATGAAAGAATTTGCTTTCAGCTATCCTGGTGAAATAAGGTTGCACTGAAATTTTTAAGATATTAATTAAGGGGGAAAATGGTGATTTCTCATGGATTTTAGATTGAAAAATCAAATAAAATAGTCTCAGAACTGTATCTGCCATAGTTTTTGAGAAATCTGGTGAAAATCATTAGGATAAAAACTCGTATTTTATGTTTGACATATAATAACTTTGTTAAATGGGTAATAAACACATAAAAAAATTTAAATAAAACTTGTAGAGAATTTTATTTTGAACAAAATTGTATGAGATAAGTTGAATAAAACAAAGAAAAATTTGACTTTTATTTAAAAACAGGTACACTAAGGCAAAGTGCATTATACATATCAGTTTATAATAAATGTTAAAAAAATGAGCCTGCCATTTTCAACACATTTCTTGACACACTTTTGTACCACTTTTTAGTCAGGGCTGTCCTAAGTTGCTCGCTCAGTTGTGTCCATAATGCACACAATTAATTCCTCACAAGAATGTACTTTTGTTTTTTATACAATATTTCTCATCCATCTCCAGATGCAAACCTAAAGGTGTAAGATCAATTCTTGAAGGCCAGGGGGAGCACCATGATCTCAGGGAAATGATAATTTAAGTGAGTGGTAACAGCGTAAGAGAAGTGGAAAGGCCACATGTAAGTCTGAACTTCTTTTCTGATATGATTGATAGTTGTTCATTTTCCAATTCATTAATTTTTTATAAAGGTTTTTCTAATTCCAAACATAATTTATTTAGAGGTTTGCAGATCCCTCCCTCAGAAAATTAGCATTTTTATTTCAATGTAATGCCAATTTTTTAATTATTATCATACAGTGTCATAGTTATATTAAGAGTAGTAACGATATATAATTATTTCATTAGATAACATAATTTATTTACTTATTCTCTTTGGCATTCGTAGGCTTACCTGTAACTGTATCTACCCACCTTTTTAAGAGATGGAAACTGAATCTTTGTATTTTGTGAATTTTGGAACTAGGCTAAAAATGCACTTTAATTATAACAATTGAAACTGTTATCTGATGTAATATTTTCATAAAATATGCAAATTGTTTACATTGATCTTCATTTAAAATAGACACTATTAAAATATCTTTTTATTTTATTTTTCTATTGATGATGCTTTACAGATTGGTATCCCAAGAGGAAGAGACATACTTCAGAAACACATTCTGCAAGCCAGTATGAAGACACTGGCCTCTGTGGCACAAGTGGTAGTGTCTCGGCCTTTCATTCACAGATCCCGGGTTCGAATCCCGGTTAGGAATGGCATTTTTCACACACGTTACAATTCATTCATCTCATTCTCTGAAGATATACCTTAACGGTGGTTCTGGAGGTTAAACAAAAAGAAAAAAAAAGTATCAAGATAAAAATTTATATAAACATAGGTCTGAAAACGTTTTGATTTCAAGAATATTTGAGATTTTTTAAAACAATTCAAAAAAACAGTAGAAATACTGGAAGAAAGGTTTCCCTATTGTTTTCAGTTTTCATATCAAATTACACTTAAAACCACGAAATTTAACCTTTTTTTTAATAAAAAATGCAGTGTGCCTTTAATTTATATTCATGGTAAACATTATTAAAATTTTTTGCTAGTATTTTTTTATCTAGAAGACAACATTTTTCTTTCAGCTGTAATATAATTTTAAAAATTAATCTGATCTTTAGAATATATTTAGATATTTTAGAAGAGTATATGTTTCCTCATGGAAACTTCTGTTGATTATATAAATAAAATTGAATAAAAATATGTACAACTATAGATGAAGATAAAAGTATCAAGATTTTGAAGACCTTATATTGAATATAAAATATACTTTTAATATGAGAATTGGTTATTACCTTTTAATGTTGATGTGTTGTATGTTGGTTCATCTGCTTCTATGATTCGATCACCATCTTGTAAAACTATTCGTGGACCATTGGAGTTATTTGGTACAGAAATTGTAACTGCATGATGCTCTATCCAGTCTGATATTTGATGTGTGATGTAATGAATAAACTGCTGGAAACTTGATTCATTTGCAGTAGAAGTAAATTTAGAACCACCTTCAGAGTCAGAAAGCCTTCCATCATTGGATTGTTTTCTCTTTATCCACACCAGACTTGCCGGTCCTGCCTGTATCACGATCCAAGATGTAGGAGGGTTGATGTTTCCCTTCTAGATCTGATGTATTAAAATACAATTCAAGTATTAACATGATTTTGCTTAGATTTGAACATGCGACTCTAATTTTAACTTCACTCTTTCACATTCAAACACATCTAAACCTTCATATTTAACTATGGATACATTTCTATTTCTCTCAATTAAGACTTAGAAATAACCTTTTCTTTAATGAGAAAGTATTTTATAAAAAATACAGAATAATTGAAATGAAATAAATCTTCAATATTGGGTAAAAAAAATAAAAACCAGATCAAATGGTATGTGCAGAATATATGTTGAAATTAAAATTATATGATGAATTCTGTTAGGTTCTTTATGTTATATAAATCTTTCAAGAAGATCTTTCATTATGTGAGAGTAAAAATTAGAGTTTTTGGAATGTTTTTTATGATTCATGTTGTGTTCATTGTTGTGAGTAGATGTTCTGTGATCTAGTGCAGTATTTACAAGACCATACAATAAACACATTTATAAAATATCTATTGATAAGCACAGCAACTCAAGGTAAACAACTTACACTACTGCATAATATAACCTACAAACTAAATTTGTCTGACTGGACATACATTTAAAAATATAAGAAATAAAATAAATCAACTACTGCAAATCATCTCTTAGAAACCAGGTATTTATTAATATAAGCACAATTTGAAAATTGTACTTGTAGCCAGAAAAAACCCCAGTCCTAACATGCTTAAACAGTATGATATTTAATGAACTTATTTATTATTAAGAGTGAGGAATATGACATTGCCTTGCATTGTTTTACCTTTCTATAGAATGTATAATCAACACAGAAGTGATAATGAAATATGCCTACATTATTCCTGTACTAGTGTTCTTTTAAAACACCAAAGTTAACACTAACATACTTAACACCATTTGGAGCTTGTATAAGGATGAGGCAGTACTCATTAGGATGAGGGAGAATGAGAAGGAAGCCTCAATACAGAAGGGAATGTCAGGGATGCAACATGTCACCAGCCCTTTCTAGCACTCACATTCAAGAAACAATAAATGAAGTAAGAAAAGGAATCAATGTGGGAATGAAGATCCCAGGAATAAAAATATATAGTCTAAGATTTACAGAAAATAGCTATCATCACAGATAATGAAGAAGATAATGAACAAGGTTATTACTAAATTGGATGAGATTTTTACAAAAAATACAGTATAAACGATAATAATGCAAAAACGAAAATTATGGTTTGTAGATGAGAGCATACAAGGGTGCCAGTGCAACTGGAGAATGAAACCTTAGAAAGGACAGGGAATTACCTGGTCCATGTAAACACCACATGGCATAAGTAGAAATGACAAAAAAATACAAATATCTAGAAAAAATAGCATTTAATAAAAGGAATAATCTAGTTTGTTCCAATATCATCAGTATAGAAACACAGAAGCAGTTATTCAGAATATTTGTCTGGGGTACAGCACTGTAAGGGAGTGAAAGTTGGATGGCTGAAACTCCCAAAAGAAACAATCTAGAAGCATTTGAAATGTGGTGGTTCAGATAATTGTTAAAAATAAGATGGACAGAGCAACTATTGAGCAAGTGCACAAAAGAATAAATGAAAAATTAAGTAAGAATTTCTCCTTATGCAAGTATTTTAAAAGAAGAAGAGATGTATTAATTGGACATCTGCTGATACATGAGGGAATCCTAAAGATCATTATTGAGAGAAGGAACCACCAGAGAAGATGAAGATTGGTATATATCAGGCAGATTATGAATGACATGAACTGCAAAAGCTACCAACAATTCAAGACAAAGCCACAGGACTTTGAAAGCTTGCTGCAAACCAATTTACTGATTGATGACAACAGAAAGATACCTATCCAGAAAACTATAAATATGCATGTTATAAGAAATATGCCACTGGGCAAACTCTTAATAGATCTGGTTGATCAATAAAATTTCCATCAGTAAATTATACTGAATTTATTGTTCGCTACTACATGTGAACACAACAAAGCCATCTACTTTCTCTTAAAGTCCAAAATAAGACATCAAACATATCTTCAAAACAAAGAAAAAATCAACCACAGCTAATGCAATATTACCCAATCAATAATCATTCGTCACCACATATGACGTGAATATGTAGTCTTTTACACTATCTATACAGCCTGCTGCCTCATACATATCAATTGAGAACTTTCTATAATGGTAGACAAAATTCAAACTGGAAGAGAAAATTTGTTTATTTCAGATGATATCAATTTCTGGTTCAAGCAAGAATACTTCATTTCTTAATGAAATAAATTCATTTTTTAATGATTGTAAATAATTCTTAGTTTTTCTCTAGAATGTGAGAAAGCAGCCATCACAATTTCAGTTTATTTATCACTTCAAATGTCAAACCTGATGTTAATGTACTTACTGAGATTTGCATTTGACTAAGTTATAAAAATTGTATGGCTATTGTAAAGTTTCTCAGTTTAACAAGAACCAGCATATAGGAATAACTTTTTAATAAAAATTTTGAATCCTAAATATCTATAATTTTTCTGAATATTAGTTGATCGTTGCTGATTAACTAATGTATGTCTACTTTATATCAAAGCTTGAAGTAAACAAATTAGGTGCCGAGCGAGACAGCACCAGATGTACAATACAGGTGATTATAACGCTTTAACATTTTTTGACCTTAAAAAAAAAATATAATTGCTTACTGCTTAGGGTATATTCTAAAAAAAATTAATGTTTATTAAATTAAAAAAGGTTATAAATTCTTAAATATACTAAAGTTATCATCAATGGTGATTTTGTTTTACTGTTACATTATTAATTGTCACATGCAGTTAGTAGCTACAAAAATAACTATGGTATAATGAAATAATAAAAATAAATAGGTTTGTAAATAACTTTTTTTAGTGCTTTACACAAACCCTGAAATAGTATTTACATGCATAAAATAAATTGAAACATATTTTGTGATTTATTACCATTTTTTGTTGATTTCTTTTTTCAATTTCTTATGGTAAATCACTCGATAAATAATCACATCCATTCAATACCTCATCTTCATCTCCACTAACATTAGAAACCAAGGAATCATTTTCAAAATTTATAAGTTTATCCACCTCGAAATCAACAAAATTATCTATCTTCCACATTTCTTCTTCTTCTTCTTGCAGTACATGTTTAACACAGTTCTGCCACTTATCTGCTGTTACCTAATTAATACAGTTTTCAAGTAAAACCTTTACATCCACAATTTAAAAAGTTTGTTATTTCGAGCTACAAACCCTTTTACTTGACTCCTCACTAGTTCTATTTGGATTAAGATTGTAATGGTATAGTGAAATATGTAATACTGTATGTCTATTTGCTTCAATCATAACATTGATTACTTATTTGTTAAATGTTTGCTTGTTTTTTTTTTTAACTTTTGGTAGGAGTTCAACCTTTCAAAATATAGAATAAAATGGGATTTGATTTTCTCTCAGCTTTTACTATATCCGCTATTAAGCATGATGTATTCATAATATTTACCCATTTTACCCTATGGTATGATGCATTATACATAACAATAACACTATTCAGCAGAATTAATTTAATAATTTTATTAAATCAGTTTTAAAAAATTACCATTGACATCTTTGTGGTAATCACTCTTGTTATTGGATTCTAAAACTAATAATACACTTTTAACAAACCTATCTACATTCACTATATGACCTAAATCAACCATTTTCCTTTGTTATTTGCCAAATTTACACTGTCAATTTATTTAGTTGTTCAACCAGACAGAAAAGCCTGTTTAGATGTCTTAACAGTGTTTCTCAACCTGTGGGGCTTGCAACCCTAGGGGGAGATGATACTTAATGGTGGGCGCGAGCATATTGAAAAGAAAATATTAAGAAAATTATTAATTTAGTGAAAGGAAAGCAAAACAAAGTACATTCTGACACAATTAATAATAAAATAACATTTACACTGATATAATACATTTATAAATAGGATTGTATCAATATGGCACGATGTACTTATATTTAGTAATTAACTAAAAAGTACTAAATTAAAAACAAGTTTAATAATTATTAGCGATTCCCTTGTGTCTGTCTTGCAGAACAAAGTTTTTAAGGAAGGTTTAATATTAGAAATAGACACTCTGAGGTCTTTTTCTACATTTAGCTGAAATCTATATTTTGTCTTCAAATCAGCCATCACTGAAAATCTGGTTTCAGAAAGGTAGTATGTTGAAAATGGTTATAGTATACAAAATGTTTTTATTTTCAGTGCAGAAAACTCATCATCCACCCCTACCCAAAATTCAAAGCGTGATTTATTACTAAATTATCTTTCTATTTCGCTACTTGGCATGAAGTCTATGAAGATTTTTTCTTTAGCAATTGAGAGCCCTTCTGGAGTTTGAAATGGATCCCTAAGCCATTCGTAACTTGCTACCAACTTGTCATCAGCAAGAAAACACTTTTTAAAAATCCTTTGCCAGCGTGGTTAAATGATTTTGAGTGGTTATAAAAAACTTTCACATGTTGTTCTTCACCCATGTAACACATTCATCAACATTTGCAAATATTTTTATGTTTTTTTGCTTTAAATTTCTGCTCCACAATTCCAATTTTTGATAAAAGTATTAACTTTATTACTCATATCTCACATGTGTGTATTTGCTCCTTGGAACTGAAGATTCCAGGTATTTAATTTCTTGAATATGTTGACCAAGTAGATCAATTCCATTGCAAATAAACCATCTCAAAATTTCTTAGCTTCCAGTTGGTTTTTCTCTTTTAGAAAAATGGCGATTTAATCTCTAAATTCATAAACACAGTACAAAAATTTCCATGTGATAGCCATCTTGATTTGTAATAAAATAGTAAAGCTGAATGTATTGAAGCCATGATTATATAAAGTGCAGAAAAGATTCTTGATTTTAGGGCTTGCATTTTTATATAGTTTACTACGGTTACAAGCGTCGTTAGCACAATAATCAGAACAGCACCTATTTCTTTGGAAGCCACAGCTTCTCTGTGGATCATACAATGTATTCAGACACACTGTGGAGATTTTTTTTTTTCACAAGTGCTTTTATACTTTGGAACCTTCCAAACATTGAATGAGCACCATTAGTTCATATTCCGAAGCAATTTTTCCACTTTGTTTGCCTCATTTATAAAATCATTTAAGATAGCAAATAATTTGAATGCTGTTGCTTTGAGTTCTATTGGTTTGCAGAATAGTAGTTCTTTTATTGCTGACATACCATCACAAAATTGAACATAGGTAATGAAATGAGCATCTTTATTGCTATTTGTTGCTTCATCAGGATGAATTGAACATTTTGTCACACGACTTTCCTAAAAACTAAGCTTCACAGACAAAGTTTTTTTTTAAAAATGATGTTTGCTTTTCATATGATTTTATCTTTAATTCAAAAAATTTTCAGGGTTTGTTAACATAATCACTATGAAACTTTTCCAAATTTCATTTATTAAGTTTCATGCTGTCTGCTGTCAATATTTTAAGCAGATAACACACAGATGCCTTTTTTCTTCATTTACTTTTATTATTAAAATATTTTCTTGATTTTATTTTCGGAACAACGCTCGTCTAAGCTCTTTTTGATACTTCAGTAACGTCTAATGATTGCTTATGCCCACTTAAAAATTTATCCATGATTCTCTATAAATCTACCATCATGAATTGCAATCGATACGCAAATTACAACATACACATTCACGATAAATTCGATAGCGATAGAAGGATCGATTCAATTGAGACTAGCTGGAATTAAACGAGGTGCAGCATCTACACACGATTAGGAAGACTGTCGGGCAGACATTCCAGAATGTTCGAGTCAAATCGGAACTTCTTGTGAAGCCGCAAGAATGTCCAATATGGGGACGTAAGACATAAAGAAATATTCTGGTTTTGTCTTAGTCATTTGTAAGTTTGTAATTAAAGTCTTAAGTGCAGCTTTAGCGTCAAAATACTTAAAATATTATTGTTGTATACATTATTTCTGTATTAGAGGGGAGGTTTGATGATAATTATGATTGAAAATTGGGTCGCAAATACTGAAAGGTTAAGAAACGCTGTCTTAAGGGATGTGTCACACAAGAATTTATTAACTGAATGACCTTCGTTCACCCAAGTTTTATCCAGATAAAAATCTTGTTTCCCATTTTTCTAAACTCTAATTTGTTTCAAATAGTTCCTTCGCCAAATCTTTATGTCATCTCTACCAACGATTAAAACTATTTATATCTTTTCCTAAAAATTTGAAACCCATCGATAAAAGAAGTTTATGTAAACTAGTCCGTCTAATTTTCGGTAAATATTCCGGATCACTTCTGACAGCTGAAAGTACCTTATTGAGTGTGAGCAATTCTTTTTAAAAAAAGAAACCGTGGACTTTGGACCTGACAACATTTTTATTGAAATTGTTAAACTAGCTTAAAAAAACAGATTTGGAAATTTTTTTTAATCTGGACTATATACTAACTCATATTTTCCTTTTTAGCTCGCGACCTGTCAGTACTTGAAATGGATACACCCAAGAAATCAGATGTAAGCGCTTCTGCTTGTTTAATTTCTAAGGTAGGTATTTTTCACGAAATTTACTGAAAAAATTAAAATCTGTCGTCTTTCCCCCACTTCCTAATATTTTACTTTTTCTGTTTTTAAGTATATAGCAAAAAGAATTGTCGGCCACAGTCATTACATTTTCCAAAACTTTAAAAAAATATTAAACCAAATTAACGACAGAAAAAATTTCACTCAAAGTAATTTCTATCACGAGCAGTTATCATTGCCACACTTAAAATAGCAATGAAGTTTCACAAGACCAAATAATAGTTTATTGTTTGTCGGAAACTATAATTTAACTGTGTTATAAAACTATAAATAGCACATACTGTTGTACTATGTTCATACTGCATTGTCAAAAACGTACCGGGAATTGTTAAATAAATCGCAAAATTTTTTATTTATTTATTAATATTTATTTTTTCGCCTTCAAAGTATTGATGTATTTGATGCAACAGACATGTGCCAGCGATTTTTCCAGTCTTCGAAACACTTTTTATAGGCACTAGCCAGTATGGCTTTCAGCTTCTTCCACGAATTTTTCTTTATGGCTTCAATCATGTCAAAGCGGATACCTCGGAGCGCCAGTTTTAGTTTCGGGAACAGTCAAAAGGCACACGGTGCCAGATCTGGTGAATACGGTGGTTGACCGATGGTGTTTATTGCGTTTCAGCCTTAAATTCGGTTTATTGCAAAAACACATTAACCTAGTGTAAAATCCACTAATTTTTCTTCCACATATCCGGCCGTTTCTGATGGATTTTCTCATGCAATACGACCAAATAATATTCTTTATTGACGTCTATCTCTCTGAATTGAATTCGTGAAGCACCAAAACACGAATATCAAAGAAAACAATGAGCATCACCTTAACTTTTGAGCGAACGTGATTTTTTTTTTTTTATTGGCTCGTGTTTTGTCTTTCATTCTGATGACTGACTATTGACTTATTTGCATGGTAAAATCGTAGATCAATGTCCCGTCACCAGTTATGATGGGTTCCATGAATGTAGGATCAGAATTGTCGCTATCCTGCATATCTAAAAAGACCTACTCACAGTACTGTTTTTGAAAAAATAGAGCTCTTTTTGAACGAGCCGCGCAGCGACGCGCCTCATGTCAAAAATATCTAGCTCTTAAAAGGGATAGCTTAATAGTTATCTCTTTTAAGCTGGAATGGCGATAATTGACCCCAGTTTCCTTTACTTTTTCGATGTTTTTATCGGTTGAAGAGCTCGAAGGTCGTCCAGAACGAGGCATGTCTTCGACGATCTCTCGGACTCCTTGAATGCTTTGTACCACTTGCAAGCACCAGATTTTGATAAAACTTATTCATCACAAGCCTTTTGTAATATCTTTAAGGAGTTGGCACACAAAATTCCCTTCGCAACACAAACTTTAAGGCAGAACGTTTTTCAATAATTTTGTTCACTGTAAAATGGTGATGCACTACTGAAGTGAGCTGATTTAAACAGCTTCTGTAAACAAACTGATAAACAGATAGTGTTCATTTTGCGCATAGTAATTACGTACAGTGCTCCCATCTTGCGGAAAAAAAATTTATAAAAATCACTAGTGTGGTCCTTTTAAAATACAAATTCCCGGTACTTTATTGACAGAAGCTGTAACATCATACATGATATGTACCGAATTGCAATTCAAATACTTTTGCTCTGACACACGAAACATTTATTTATTCTAGGCCTCAAGTAGCAAATAATATGGACATTATAAAATTAGGAAACTGAAATTAGTATAAATTTCTCAATAGTGCATTATTTGCATTGTTAAAGATCTTAACATATTTATAATTACTGATAAAGTAATTATTTTTTTTTATTAATAACAGGCTAAGTAGCGATTAACATTCTTATCGTGTGGTAGATATTTCTAAAAGTGATGTCATTTATTTCCACTCGGTAGTTTGTATCAACTGGTTGAAGGTTGTCATATGTATGTATGTTGTGTATATAAACATACTTTACACATGCAGATTGTTTACTTCAGGCCTCAACGTAAAGTAAACAGAAAATTGTTAAATTGGATCTCATCTGTTTATAATTTATTCTGTTAGTTATTTAGAGAAATTTCGTTTATTGAAAGAAACTACTGTTTAGGAAATGTTGAAACAAATAGTACTTCTGGTATGAAATAACCATAATTCTCGTGTGTATAATTATCCATGTCTGATACATATGGAGAAATATACATATACCACTGGATTCAAGTAGATCATGATTCAAGTAGCTACTGATTCTATCTTTACTTTTAGTAATTATGTTTTATTCAAAGAATCCTTTAAAAAATCCTTTACATTATTATAAATTATATTAAATGTGGTTTGTTGAAAATTGTATTGACGTATATCAAAATCTTACTAACAAATCTAGCTGACAAGCCAGTACATAGGCGTGACACGTTGTAAAAATATTATGCTCACTTAGAAATGAAATGTACGAGCCACATTCATAAAGTTATTTATAAGTGGCTTATATTTAAATAATAGCGGATCTGAACACAGTTTCACGCATGCAGAGTCATTTATAGGCTATTTACGAAGTCACTGCAGGTGTTTTGATTCAATAGTTATTTGCCTACCGGTGAATGCAGATCGCAATGTCCGTGACAATCGTTTCTCCCGCCAGTTGTGAAATGCGCGCTGTGATTCTAGTTTTGTGTGCAAAGGATCTTCAATTGCTGAAATTCATCGGGAGTTCTGCGTAGGGTTTGGAGCTACAATAATGAATGAAGGAAAGGTTAGTCAAGATGTCGAGACTTTAAAAATGGCCGCACAAATGTACATGACGAAGAGCTGAGTGGCAGGTCCAGTATTCAGACCGACGAAAAGGGCGTCATTTTGGTTGATTTCATGGAATGTTGATCAACAATTACAGCTGTACTGTGAAACGC
This sequence comes from Zanna intricata, assembly GCA_010016005.3. NCBI lineage: Eukaryota > Metazoa > Arthropoda > Insecta > Hemiptera > Fulgoridae > Zanna > Zanna intricata. Next base: position 15,203 of record JAAAKQ030122067.1, on the reverse strand, counting down.
TCACCAAACTGAGACGTCCGATCCAAAATCGATGACGCGTAAAACTATCGTCCGGCGTAATCCTCCTTCACGACAACGCGCCTCCTCACACCGATGCCTTAACCATGAAGAAGATTCAAGATTTTTATTGGAAACTTTTTGGCCACTTCACCTAGCGACAACTCCCTTTTCTTGCATTTGAAAAATGGCTTGGTGGACAACGGTTTGAAAACGACAAAGAACACAAGACTCCCGTTGTCAACTGGTTCAATTCCCAGGCGGCGAATTTGTATGCAGAGGGGTTAAAGAAACTGGTTCAGCGTTACGAAAAGTGCTTAAAACCGAATGGCGATTATGTGAAAAATTGAAGTAGATAAGTATTAAACTAAAACTGCAGTAAAAATCTTTTCTCACGAGTTAATTTTTTTAATGACCAAATCATTATGTATATGGCCACTTTGAGTTATATCTCTCATAGTAAACAATATTATTGGAAAAAATTACCAAAAGTAAAAGAATATAAGTTTACAGTAAAATTAAAAAAAAAGAAAAAAAAAAAGAAGAATATAATGCCCTAAATTATTATGTTATGTTATGTTATAATAAAATTAAATATTCAATTAAAAAAAGTAATAAATGAAAACAACTCAGCAGACAAGCAGATAACATTACATTTCAGATAACATTATAATAAAATAATAAATTTGACAGAATGGAAAGAATTTAGCAATAGAACAAAGGTGTTGCAAATTTCCTGAATTAATGTTGGTCCAAATTAGAAAAAATGACAAACATAATTTTAATAAACTATGCATTTAATTATAAATATTAACTAAATTAACATAAAAGAGACAATTGTTAAAAAGTTTATTATACAAGTAATCTCTAAATTTTACTCTAACCCAAAATGATTTTTTCTGTTATTAGCACTCTCTGTTACATTTTCTGTCATCACATTCTTAGGATGTGATATAAATAATATCAATGGAAAATGCCTACTTACTATGCTGTATTAGTTATAAAAGAACTCTTTAAGAAATTAGTTAACAGAAAAAAATGTTCAAATACTGTTATTTACTGATTTAAAATATTTATCAGTAGAGATGCTGACAATACTGCACATTACATTCTTAAAAAAAAAACAATTAATTTTAATTAATATAATTTATATACTACTGAAGTTAAAAAGGTAAAAAAAGATTAGAAAGGAAGTAACTTTTTTAATGTATTTTAATAATGGCAAAGAGTATTTTTTATAATATAATAGTTCTTCATTAATCCAGGCTCCACTTGCCTGGATTGATTTTTGGAGGGATTACCTCCAAATGACATCACACACACGCACGCACGCGCACACACACACATACTCAGCATGCCTCCATTCATCTACACACATACAAATCAATTAAGTAGTAACTGAAACTATCTGTATCGTATATCCTATAAAATCATATAAATCCAACAATAACTCAAATTCATGCATGCATGAATTTGAAGAAAAATTTCTCAAAAATATTATTATAATTAAAAAAAAAACTAAATGAAATATATGAACAAAAGATAATTTTTAAAAAATAAAAAAAAATGAAAGAAAAAAGAAAGCAGAAAAGAAGATTTTTTTGATATCTAGTTATTACCTGCAAGAATGAAAACACCACCTATCCTTATTTCTACAGGCATAGTTATTAATTTGGCTGCATTTACTAATCCAAGAGTCATTAATCTATTATACTTTATTTATGCCCTACTTATCTATACATCGTTATTGCTATTCCTTCTAAATTGTTCTGTTTGCTTAATTCATTTTAGAACATTAAAACTATGAAAAAATTTATTTGTGTCTCTACAAGCTCTGAAATAACTTATTATCTATTGTTGTGCTCAACATTGTGGTAGATGATTTTATCATCTTTTTGTTATAAAACATAGTTTATGTCAATTTGTATGTATTTATTCTTACATTTAATTTAATTGATTACAGTTATTATCAGAATCTTTAATGACAAATTTGTAAATACAAACAAAATTAATTTTTCTAAATTAAAATAACAAGATTTAACTCATGAGAATGCTTACCAGCTAAAGCCCACCAGTTGTTTGTTTAGACCCTGATATCATAAAGAATAATAATAGATCTATAGGTTGATTAATGATATAATAATAGTAGTAAAGAGCTGTTGTCAAAAATAAGCTGGAATTGTTGTCACAAAATATTATTTATTATATCACATTATATTACTTTGGAATCAATTTTATTCCATACTGCCTGCATGGAGAGGATTTTGTACCACTTCACAAAGCTTTATTTTTTATTATACAATTATGTTCATTTTGTTGTGTACAATTTTGCATGGTTAATTTATTAATCGACCAGAATAATTAATTATTATCGTGTAGTGTACATTATGAAGGTTAGAAAAATGAACTGTATATATTAGCTAACTGTAACTTTGGACCAGTGTCCTATAAACACATTATCATGTACAGCTTCATAAACATATTTATCTGAAAAATAATATAGCTTATTTAAAAAAATTCTTTTGCTTACAGAGAAATCACTTTTGATTTTATGAACAACATATCATGATTACTAAGAAGCATTAAATGTATTTTAAATAATAAATTCAATAGATGATTGTTATTTTGGTTTTTTAATTATTTGTTTTTCATAAATAAAATATGAGCAATTTAAATGGCTAAAGTGAGATTCAAAATCAATCTTATTTTCAGGGACTAAATTCTGTAACTTTTAAAGCTTTTGGTCTTTTTTGAAGTAATGCTTAATCTATAAAAATTAAGTAGGTTACTTTAATTTTCTCATAAAAGGAGACTCTTGTTTTTCTGTAGTTAATGGTTTAACTTTATACTACAAGTGAACTTCTGTGGGAAAACTTTCTTAATTTACTGCTGGAAGTAGAATAATGTTATCAGAAAGAAAATTTCATTAGTAACTGATAATCTGATATTTGTTAATATATAATAAAAATAAATAGTACAGGTTGTTTCTTTTTAAGGATGCCCTTAAATGGGTTGATATTTACTTAATATTACGTATTTGATTTAGTACTAAGTCATTTGAAATTAAAAATTTTAAAATACTTTGTGTGGTTAAAACATCGTTGATTATTTATTTTTATTTTATTTTTAATGATTATTATTAGAATAAATAATCTTGGAAAGAAAATGAATGAATATTATTTTATTTCCCTTCCTTTCATTTCTTAATAAAAAAACTATTACAAAAAAGTGAAACTGAGCAAAAATATACTACTATTGATACTATAATTACTTGAGATGTGATAAAATCATTTTGTTCTAACCTCTTTGGTTAGTAAATAATTAAATTTTTTATTTACATAAATTTCCTTCTCAGTGTTCCTGAAACTGACACTATCTATCAGGAGTATCTTTTCTTGTAAATAATTAATAATTCTCAAGTGATGTTCTGCTTAGTCTATTATAATCATCCCTTGGTTAGGGCTTGATTTTTAATTTTGTTTAAGATTAATTTAATATTTGTCAATCAGGAAAACAACATTTCGATTGACTGACTGACTGATTCATTTCAGCAAAAACTACTGAAGATAAATTGATGAAAATTTTTATACATGTTCTTCTTACAAATAAGTTCACACTAAGAAAGGATTATTTGAAATTTCAAGTTAAAGGATTAAAAAATGGATTTTGAATTATTTTTAAAACCTGGCTTTTTTTACATTTTTTTATACCAAATGAAGATATCAACTTAATTTTTGGAGTGCATAATTTTCATCTACAAATCTAAAAACCAATTACTAGATTTTTGAAATTCTATCTTTAAAGGGGGTGAAGAAAGGTAAACTATTTTCGAACAATGATTGCAAATTTTCCCTATTTCTGACCATATTAAACAATATATTCGGTAGATTTGAGCTTGCAAATGCTCTTTAGTTAAATATCTAAAAACCATTTTCGGGTTTTGTAAATTTCAATTTTTTAAGGGGTGCGAAGGTTGAAGGTATTCAGCAGGATGACTCAACAAACATAGCCATTATTAGTATATGTGTGGTGTGACTAGCTGCACCTGACTCTGGTTACTTAACTTGAAAGATTACTTAATTGAAAGATTCAAAACAAGGTCATTAAGATCTTCCTGAGTGAGAAGATGACGTTCAGAAGTTCAAGCTTGAGTTACTAGAAATTAGTTAAATCATCATCACAGCTGTCATTATCAGATTAATTTTCTGTTTCATTATCACTTAGTATTATACTTTCAGGATGTTTTGGCGCTGGCAGTTCATCACTTTGAAGAACAGGTCTGATAGAAAATGGTCAATTGGAGTATTCTATATTATGTTTTGATTTAGAATTGATACCACAAACACTTTTCAAACAAAAGTAACAGTCTGTGCAACAATTGATTTCTTCGTTCCCTCCAGATCATTGACACAGCAAATTTCATGCATCGAGTTCCTTTAACCCATTTTGAAAGAACAGTGACACAAGTAATGCAACAATAATGAGAAGCCCAGTTCTTATCTTGGTCACCAACTTTACATTTGAAATAAAGTTCATAACACTTTTTAATGTATGGAGTAAATATGTGTGGTTGATTTTTTAACATTAACTCACCACAAATGTAACAAAAAGAGTATGGTTTATTTACACAGTTTCTAGGCACTGTGCTACTTGATATTTTAAACACATAAAAATTACTTAATTATAAATCAACAAAGAAATACATAACTGAATAAGTTTAGAGACACATCTTAATGCTTACTAACTGAAATATCAATGCTCACTGCCTGAAACTAGCAACTCTTATGATTAGCCATAGTTGTGACACATATCTGAATCATCAGTCAGCATGAGTGATTGCTGTACAAACATAATTACTGTACTTAGTTATGATTAATCTCTGTAATTATCTATTACAAATAACAATTCTGCTGTAATAAAAGTCACAAACAATAATATGTAACAATATTATATACACCTTAATATGTAATGATAAATAGGGCATAACAACAAAACGGAGGTTGACAGAAAAATTCTGAGAACATTTTTGAAATAGGCAAAAAAGTACTTTTAGAATGTCAATTTAGTTGCTTTGTGACAAAAACTTTGTTGACCAGTTTTATAGTAAGCTAAATGAATGACTGATAACATGAAAAGTTTATGACCTGAAAGAGGAAATCAGGAAAGAAAAAAATCTAGAACACAATATATTCTAATTTATTTTTGGAAGAATAATTAAAAAAGATATTTTCAAACCAGGTGAATCAGCAGTACAGCTGAAAATTAATGCATTGAAGGGAAAGTTTGTGATAAAGATTGAAATAATTAATTTTTTACATGATGATAATCAACATATGTTAGATTAAATCATGGATTTGAGATCTGAAATGACTGTTGGTAAGTCAGATGTGCTGCCGGCCTCCGTGGCGCGAGTGGTAGCGTCTCGGCCTTTCATCCAGAGGTCCTGGGTTCGAATCCCGGTCATTTTTCACACACGCTACAATTCATTCATCTCATCCTCTGAAGATATACCTAACGGTGTTTCCAGAGGTTAAAAAAAATAATAATAATAAGTCCGATGTGCTGTAAATCATGTTTGATAGTCCTTGCTGGATGATATAAGAAAAAATCTTCTAATAAATATTGATTTGTGCTTAGATTGTCTTTTAAATAATGTGACAACAAATCTTTGAGATAATGATGTTGGTGACAATCATGGATTAAAACTAAAGCAATATTATGTAGTATAGTGGTGCAAATAGTTAGTTTGGAGAGTTTATGAATGATTTAATAATAAAATATTTAGTAAATTACATGAACATCCAATGACATTTAGAAGCATGAACCTATTAACTGACATTACTGAAGGCTTTTGAGAATATAAAATGTCAGAGATCTTTTATAAGAATGATGAAGACTTCAGGTTTTAGTGTTGGATAACTTTATTACTGATAAAAGTTGCTTTAAAAAATGACTACTGATGATATATAACATCAATGAATCAAATTAAAAAAGTAAATACATATTTCTTTTTACTAAACTAAAACAGTTGGGTTTTAATAAATAGCAGTACAGAGAAAAGTATTCATGTAACTGTTGAATTATTTTTAAATCTCTTAATAAAATTTCACTGTCATTAGGGATACAGAGCCCACCAGGCTGATCTAGTGATTAACTCCTAACCTCGTAGTTGAAGGTTCAAAGGTTCAAATCCTATAAAAAAGTTAGTCACTTTCATATAGATTTGAAACTAAATGCTGGATACTTCAGTGGTTAGGGTTCAATTAACCGCATATCTCAGGAATGGTTAGCCTGAGTCTGTACAAGACTACACCTCATTTATCTGTCACACCCTCATCTCATAAATCATGGGAAGAGATTACTTATTGTTCATTAGTTGAACAGATTGCAACATACACATTAAGAAAAAAAATTGGGGTGAAAATAGATTTAAAATATGCAGCTGTTTTAAATGATTCTAGGAATAAAAATCTTAAAGGTAACACTTTGATTATAAGTTAAATCTCATGAGGAACTTGCTCTAATCAATGGTCATAAGATAAAAGAGACTTCTACAGAAAATTCTGATTCAAGGATGAATGATGGCTGATCAGTAGTATACTTAAAGGAATTTCTGTATTGTAGTGGCGTAAAATAAAATCCTAATATCGGGTAAATTTTCTGACTCTTTAGAGATTGGTAACATAGTATCAGTTTTTTAAAGATTGAGTGATAGGATAAATGTAGAAAATTACAGACCTATCTATATTTTCTCAGTGCTATCTCAGCTTATTGAAAAATGAAGTGTGATATGATTAAAATAATAAGTAAGTTATTAATCTTTAAATTAGTAATAATAAGTAAGTTTTCCAAAGTATACATTAATTTATGTGATGTCTTCTCTTGTTTTTACTAACGATAAATATGAAAGTACTGAATGAACTCAGTAGTTCAGCTTTTGCTTTCTGATGTTGACTGTTTATTACTCCTGAATATACCAATTTGTAAATATTTATTGTACAATTACTTATATCATAATTAAAAACAAAAAAAATGAAAACCATAAAAAATGGACATACGGTAGAAGTATCTCTTTGAAATCATTCGTTAGAGATGTGCTCTATCTCTAAAGTGAGTGCTTATAATATTGCTGACTATTTTTGTTCTATATAATAATCATGTTTGAACTACTAAGCATTTCAAAATTAATTATAATTGAAAAGACTTCTTTGTTCTTTTAATTTTTTAAAATTCAGTTTCAATATAAAATTGAATTTGTTAAATTCAGTAGGAATATTAGTACAGTATATTATTCAATATTATTAGTATAGTTTTAATAGTGTACTGGTGAGTATAAAAAAAATCGGTGTAGGGCATGGGAGGCAGCCCATGATGTTATAAGTCCTGAATTTGAAATTTCAACTTCCTACGGCTAATCGTTTTTTAGTTATGCAAGATACGTACCTACGTACAGACATCATGCCAAAACTAGTCAAAATGGATTCAGGAGTGTCAAAATGGATATTTCCATTGAAATCTGAAAACCGAATTTTTTTTTGCGAAACAATACTTCCTTATACTTCGTACAACGAAGCAAAAGGAAGATGAAATTTGTTATTTAGAAGTTTATGAAAACTATAAAATAACAATTGATGAAATAATACTGAAAGCGTTATGTCGGCCAAAGGAAAAATTGAATAGATTACCACAAAAAAAGACAAATATTCAAAAAGTAGGCCAGGTACAAAAAAAGAAGACTTGCAATTTTTAATACAAACAACTTTTAAGAAGATCATGCCATAAAGTGGCGATTAGAAACAAAAGAAAAACAGTTTTTTTTAAGGAATTCTACGATATACACCATTGTCGCTAATATATATATATATATATATATATATATATATTTTACTTATATCATAATTAAAAACAAAAAAAAAATGAAAACCATAAAAAATGGACATACGGTAGAAGTATCTCTTTGAAATCATTCGTTAGAGATGTGCTCTATCTCTAAAATAGTGCTTATAATATTGCTGACTATTTTTGTTCTATATAATAATCATGTTTTAAATTATTTATATATATATATATATATATATATATAAATATATAATTTTTGTGAATTAAGAATAAGAGAACAGAAATTTAAAAAAAAAAAAAAAATGTAAAACGGTTCATTCCAAAACGAATACCGATTCGGAATTTAAAGTAAGAAAAATATAATTCCGTAAAAATAAAGCTTCGTAATCCTATAGCTATAAACAATAAATAAATTCAGGGCGAGAAACTGTACTTGACATTTTTAAATGTAATGTCCACGCTTGTTAATCACAAACAAATTAACTTAGAAATTGCGACCTTTTCAGAGTGTTATGATGTGCGATTATTCCTTCTTCTTTCTTTATCTGTTTAGCCTCCAGAACTACCATAAGGTATTTTCAGAGGATGAATGAGGATGATGTGTATGAATGTGAATGAAGTATAGTCTTGTACAATCTCAGGTCGACCATTCCTGAGAAGTGTGGTTAATTGAAACCCAACCACCAAAGAACACCGGTATTCAAGATCTATATGAAATTGATGTTTGATCTGTAACCGGAAAAAGATTGGTAAAAAGATTTTGACCAAGACGTTGAAAAAAAAAGGATTATTTGAGAGTTAATACGTCCATTTTGGATTTACTATAGACATTCCAGAAGTTGCATTAGACTTCAAGCAGTCAAAAAATTTAATTTAATTTTTTAGCAGTTTTTTATAGACAAATTTCAGTAATAAAACGAAGTAGTAAGCTTAGGAGAGAAGTGCTTGGGAAATATTTTGAAACTAACCTTTTTTTTGCACGAATCGAATCATTAAGCTTAAAACTTAAATCACTGAAGACATAGCATGACTAATGTAGTGACTATTTTCAAAAGATTTTTATTGTTTTCATCCATGTATTTTTTTTTTTTTTTTTTAGAAAAATTACAGTAGTTTTAATGTAAGCATTAAATTTATTCGCGTGCTGTAATACAAATAACACACGTAAGTCTTACAATGTGGAGACTGTGAGAAATAGCACGCATACTCGTATTTTAAGAAGAGAGGAAAGGCTCTTGCGGCACGTACACGTGATGTTATCATATGTCATCACGCATAATACAAATTACAGGAAAATGAATTCTATTTTTCTTTCTGAATTCCTATTATATTGTTTTTGTTACCAGTAATAATGTAAATAACATTAAGTTATTATATGAAAAAAAAAACATAGAAGTTTTTTAAACTTTATATCATAAGTTAGCATCTGTAAAACTTTCAGACATGTTGTTTAAAAATAGCCTGTAGGTTTGAATTAATTTTCTGTTGAGTGAGTTTAAATTTTTTCTGTAGGAAAAAATTTGAAAAAAAAGATGTGGTACGAATTACATCTGAGGTAGGTAATGAGCAATTCACATTAACCTTGATTTCTGTAAATCCCATATTTTCTCAACGGTATTATAAACCAGTATAACATTTTTTGTAATTATTTATGGACAAATAAATTATAGAAATGTATTTCGTAGCTTTAAACTTTAAAATGGTGTGTTTACAATAATTTGGTATAGAACACAAAATCATATTTTCGAGTTAGAACAATAGTAGGTTCTATCCACGACAAGGACAACTTTTCTGAGTACTATCTATGTACAATCTGAAGGCAACATTGATCTTCATCTGAAATTAATAATTCAGCAATAAAAAGCATATTAATCTAATATAAAAAATCATCTGCATTCTGCATGCTATTTTGTACAAGTAAATTAAGAATAACTCCTTCTCCTGACAAATGAGATATATGATGAAGAATATAAAAAAATTGTAATATTAATAAAAATAATTAGATCTAAATGAAGGGAAATTTTGGCAAAAACGAAACAGAATAATGTAGAAATAGAAATTATGAAAAGACAACCTTTTGCTCTCTTAGTTTTTTTTACTGTTTAATTTTTTGATGTTTTTTTATATCGCCACTCACTAATTCGTCGACTTATTTTCGTCCTTTTTGATACTACGTACGAATATTAGATAGAAATAATATCTGCAGAAGAATCACTGAACTTAGAAATATGAATTTGTGCTATTATGTGAAGTGCTAAATTTAACTTTAGAAAGGGTTCTTATTTAACATAATTTAAATAATAAGGATGTATCTAAGTAGGAGAATATACCACTACCCAGTTGCAAGATATATGTATGCAATTACTCAGATATACAATTTATTCGATTCTTCTTATTACTGAAAACAAAAATAGAACAGGGATTCTGTTTACAAAAGGTAAAAGCTTTTTTTGTAAGATTTCTAAATTTGCTTTCCGTCATACTTTAAATTTTTATTTGTAAATTTGTATTTTATATTACACCAAATGTTTGAGCTCTTTGTGAGAAAATTCAGTAATCTCTGGTGCTCAGAACATTTGAATCAAGGAAATATTTATATAAAATTTAAACTTTTAAGAGTAATGGATTATTATTTTTCAAGAGAATAAAGAAATCGGCCGCCTGGCTAGATACTGTAACTTAGGGAAGGATGATGTATGTAAATACGTATATTAGGCTTTGTATAAAATAACTTTAGACATGGAATAATTTGTTTACGTAGAAGTGTGTATGCTTGTACACCATTTAAGTAAAATATTAGTTCTGATTTCTTTAATTAGATTTTTTCTTAATTATTTCTTTATCTCTAGTAGAGTGTCAAGAAAAAAAAGGAAATACATCTTTACCGTAATGTTTAGTGATCCTTCTATTAAGCTTTGTGGTATCAATAACATTAATATTGCCCACCAATTTTCTAATCATCCAGTGTTCCCAGACATTTTTAGGTAAAAAAGTTTGTTTTCTTTCTTGAAAGAGGAAATTAAGATAAGGTACTTATTTTTTGTAAGAAATACTTGTTCAGGCACACACACACACACACTCTCTCTCTCTCTCTCTCTCTCTCTCTCTCTCTCTCTCTCTCTCTCTCTCTCTCTCTCTCTCTCTCTGCCTCTTCATTATTTTATGTAGCAGAAGAAAAAACCAAAAAAATATTAAGATAAAAAAATTTATTGAATGTTTTACGCATGGGAAATAATTTTATCTGTAAAAAATATACGTGCTGGTATGAATTTGAGTGTGATTTATAATAAAGAATGTAGAGACAAATAAGTATGTGACTCCTTCAACCGTGACAAATTGAAGTGACGGCTGAATTATATAAGAGCAGCTATCAAAAGATAACTTCAGATGTTTCTTTCATGAAAACAGAAAAATTGGAAGCAAGGATTAATTGTAACATAATATGATGACCTAATTATATGTAGAGCATTTTTTCACGCTATAGCGATTTTATACCTACTCCGATTTACCTATCCTTTTTATAGATTTCATGCATTCTATATAGTCATCTAGAAAAATCAGTTTCTTAGTTATTAATAATAAAAAAATACTATTTTCTCTAAGATGTAAAGAAATTAAATCTCTTTGAACGCTTTATTTACAATTTACACGTACTTGTCAATAGTTAAAAAGTCTAAATTATTTGTTCAATGAGTAAACTACAGATTTTATAAAATATTAAAACATCACAAAAAAATTACTCGATAACATATTTTACTGCATTTATGTAAAGAAGAAAGCACTTACATGAATTGATTACATGAATTTCATTATGAAATTTGTATATCAGGTACCGTATTATCTGCGCTAATAACACCTTTTAGGCTACTGAATTTCTTTATAACTTTTACCAAAAAACTACAATACCTGACATCTAAACGCTTGCATACTTGTGAGTTTGATGCATAAGTGTATGGAAACGTTACTATCACAAGTAAATAAAAAACAAACTATAATCCTTGATATTCACCTAATCATAAATTATTCTGATTGGGTTTCACGTTCAGTATCTGGAATGAACTAATGATATTTTAAATTGAAAAAAAAAAAAAATTAACCGACAGTAATTTTTGAAGGGTATACATATAATTAAATTTATAAGTTTCAGGAACTTAGTTTCTGTGATGGGATTCTACTTCTACAAAATAAAAGCTTATATTTATCTTCATCTTTAAATGTGTAATTTTTAACATAATTAATAAGATTTTTAAAAATAAGATGAAAAAGCTCTAAAAGCCAAGGCAAAAGTAAATAAACATAAGCACAATTAAATGAGCCCATAAGTAAATTAGTTTTACGTATTTATACCAAATGGAAAAACGATGGGTCTGATTTTGATTTTCTAAAATTAATATTTTTCCTTATCTTGAAAAAAAATGGATGAAGGGAATTTAATGAAGAATGAATAAAAAAAATATATATGTAATTTGGAAACATTTAGAATTAACGGTGAAAACAAAGCATTTCACGTATCGGTTTCAGTAAGCTCGCGCAGCCAGAGAGATTGCCCTATTCATAAAGTACATAAAAGCATGCTGAGATTTGTTTAGCTGAAGGTGAGAACATCGTGTCCGGCACTTACTGCTTATTCTCTTCGTGAGTACAGGTCTGTGCATACCGATGTATTTCGACCAATTCACAATGTGTGAAAGGTAAATCTTCAAAAACTATAGTTAATCGGCAGTAACCTATTATAATTTTTTATTTACAGTGCAGATTTATTTTTTCAGTTTTTACAGGCCTGCGCGTAAAAACCTTGCGTTTTTGAACCTTAACAGTCTTTATTTTGATTATCTTACTGCTGATCAAGAGAATCTTTTGCAAGTTCTTCTTGACGATAATTCTTGTATGGAAATACCGTCGGTAGAAGCATCATAGTTAGATGAACAAAACAAACCTGAAAATTCTTATGAAAATTTCATACCGAATGTTATCATATTAGAAGTGAAAAAGTGAAAGTGAAAATTAGAAGTGATTATCAAATTAGAAAAGAAGTTGATCGTATGCACGATGATATTAATGTGATCCATGACCACGGGGTACTGACGTTATCAAGGAATTTACATGCAAAGGATACGTCGTGATGGTTTCCAACATTATTTCCTTATGGCTCACATAATTCTCGCCCTAATAATACGAAATTGACGGTTGTAGACTATTTTCAATTTTTAATGTAATACAAAGACAGACGTTTGGCTCAAAATCCGAATTTAGTTCTTTGCATTAAATACAGTTCAACGAAACGATGCTTTCTAGTGAAGTTCTACATACACTAAGAATCATAATTTAATGATTCTGTGCAGTAATTAAAAGATTCTACGGTGAACAATCAACGAATAGTGAAGCGCTTGAATTATTGATGCTCTAAAATCCGGAGATTAAATTCTTTTTGGTTCCGTTTATAAAGGAGAGATGAACTAGAATAGATGATGACAACTTAATGATGTAGCGCCATCCTGCCAACAACTTTTGTAACACTGAATGCTGCGGTCTGAGATAGGTTATTTATCATGTGTTTTATGCTGCCGTTTTGAATAAGAGGAATTATTGAATGAATCTCAGATCGGACAACAGAAAATTTCATCAATTAAAATCCGTTAATTGTTGAATATTTTGCATTCCGAGCTGCCACCTTTATTAAAAAAAATAGTAAAAAGCGATATGAAGTAAACGATTATTAGTTCCGTTTCGAGTTTTAGCACCGTGATTCATGTCATTTATATATTCTTTTTTGGAAATCCGATGCTCCAAACTCTAAAAATATTGATGCTGCTTTTCTGAGCAACAACTCCTTAAACAAAATAACTTTTTATGGTAAGTTAGCGAGTGCCCACAGTCCATTACGAACTGTTCCACCGGCAGCTGTACATTCATCCGTATCAGCTATACTGATGTTGAAATCGATGATGACTGTTGTGTCTGCGAATTATTAATTCGATTTCAATGACGTACTCAGTGTACTAAAAAGATTATTGTTTAAAATGGATTGGTTGTGAATATGTATACCTTTTTAAATTTCCAAAAGCAATATAAGAAGAATTAATTTTACTGAAGAATAATAAAGAACGTTGCGTAAAAATCCTTTATTATTAATTGTTCATCACTTCTTGCAGGGATGCAAGAAATGATGAGAAACTTATCCTAACAACCCTTCTATTGCACAAATTTGGAGAGTGAACAGCAATTTGCAGGTTATAATTAATAATATAATTATAAGTTTGGGTAAATATCCTTTATTATTAATTCATCACTTCATAGTTCATCACTTCTTGCAGGAGTGCAAGAAATGATGAGAAACTTATCCATAACAACCCTTTTATTGCACAAATTTTGAGAGTGAACAGCAATTTGCAGGTTATAATTGGCAAATTATGTATCCAAATACGCTTCGAGATCAGAGTCTGCTTCTAAAATTAGCTCGCAATGTTTGAAGAAATCGTTCGATCAAGAAATAGTGTAAAACAATTTTCTACGGCATTCATTGTTTAATGATGAAAAACACATAAGGGAGAAATTGATGTTTATGAAATTTTTAAACTACTTTTGAGTATTCCACTATTTTATTGTAGGAGAATTTTTAAAGTGATTGTAATCAGATTAGAAAATTATATTGTTGTTCGGGAAAAGGAAAATTAAGTTACTAGCTTGTAGTTCATTGATTTCTGCGGTAAAAGGCCTCAAAATATAAAAATTACTTTATTTGAATTTTCTAAATAAAATAATTTATAAAAAAAGAATGACTTCAACGGATAATAGTATTAGTTGAAGTTGCAAATAATTATATTGACGTGAAAACTTTATTTGGCGCGTTGTGCCGGACACTTTTATGATAGACTTTTATATGGAGAAAAAAATAGCTGACTTGTAATCAAAAATCGTTACGAAACGCTTAGCATATATATATAGGAGAGAAAGACATGGAGCGAGAATTTATACATGTATGCGTATAATATATATAGAATGAGAGGTGGGAGAAAAAAAAAACATCGATGATTCCCAATACACTTCTCTTTCTTTCTCTCTTTCTGTATACTTACGCATATAAGTTTACATCAATATACAGTAAAGAAAGACGTTGATTTCACTTCTCTTTCTTTCTCCCGCTCTTTTTCCCTCTTTTAGTATACCAGTACGCACATACGTATACCTTAATGCATTATAGAAACTGTTTTAGTTATCTGGATCACGTTGCTTTGAAGATATGGTTGTGTATATCTACGTATTAAAGTGTTTGTAGAGTTGTTTATATATAATTAATTTTAAAATAATTGTTTAAATTCAGTGTAAAAATAACATAGCAAAATATTTGTGAAGAATAAAGAAAAAAA
>JAAAKQ030122066.1:5461-55119 GCA_010016005.3 Zanna intricata | reverse complement strand
TTAAAAGAAGCCGGGAAAATTTAAAATCTTGAAAAAATTCTCAGTTTTTTTTTTAGATTTTTGTTTCATTTCGGAAAACATTCAAAGTTTCTAAAAAGAGTCAAATAATTTTTTTTGTAATTTTCTTTTGACATAAATTCATATCTCTGTATGTAGCCTATTTTTAACTAACACTTTTCATTTATTAAAATTTATGTCAATTTGAGTGCAAGTTTCAAATTTTAAAATACACATATCTTGGGAACCAATTGAGCAATATGAAATTTATTTATACCAAAATCCTCCATTTTTAACATAGAATTGTTTTCACTATAGCAATAAGTTTAAGACCTAAAGGTAATAAAGTAGTTTTAAAGGTATGGTCTTAAACTTTTTTCTGACACTGTATGTTTAGTTTTTTCCAAAATATTAAAATTAATTGAATCAAACGCATTTATAAGATCAGCATTGATATTAACATATTACATTCTATTTTCAAGGTTATTGTGAATATTTAAATTTTGCTTTACAGAAACTAGTTGGTAGCGTGTTGTAATAGTGAATTCTTTAAAGAAATTACTGTAACTTAATTCTCTTACATTTTTCAGTTATATTTTAAAAACCTGACAAAATATCTGGACCTATAATTTTGTAAATCGCATCTGTCTCCTTTTTTTTTTGTAAATAGACGTATTGCACTTTTAGATAAGCGGGGAAAATGACCCTCATTGAAAAGTGTACTTATGATCTGTTTACGGTGGCCAAATGGAATCTATGATTTTTAACAAGTGAATAAATAATATAACCAGTACATTTTTGTTAGGTTTTAGCTTTGTTACAGTATTACTAATTTTTATCATATTAATTGAGTTAAGAAAAAATGTTTATCTTATCTTTGTTAAGCAATTTACTTTTCTTACTTGTTTATTATTTGCCTTTAATTATAAAATATGGTGTATGGAAATAATGTTTGTAAAATTATCAGTATTTTTTTCTAAAGAGCTTTATAATATTATAATATCATCTTATTTAATAGTTTCATTAACTGTTGTATTAACAACCAAATCTATTTTCTCGTTGATTATTTTTCATACCCTTTGGAAAGATTAACTGCTTTAGCTATGGTATTTTTTATATGATTACTTTTTGGTTTTTAATGATTTGTCAATAGATCTTTTTATATACTTTTGATAATCTCTAGGTTCATTCCTTTGTCGTTTCTGGATTTCCTCAGGAATTCAAAGATTTAGTATACAAAAAAGATTAGGATCGTACAAAAGGTCTGGATTTTGTATTATTTAATGAAGTAATATATGTTGTTAAAATTATTTTTATGAAAATTTTAGAAATTTACAACACAAAGAGGGTACACAAATGACTTTATTACAGATACAAATATTATTTTAAAAATTTCCCAGAAATAATTCCAACTCTCTTGGGCTTCTTACAGATTTTAAAATAAACAACTTTAAAACAAAAAAAGGACTTAAAAACCCAGTTTTTGTGGATATAGTTTTTTTTTTTGTATATGCATTTCCTTTTTAAAATGCCTATTATTATTATTAATAATAATTAGAAAATATTGTTTTATTATCTGTAATGTAACATTTTACTGTATACAAAATTAATTTAATTTCAAAATTACCTAACTTTCTTTAATTTTCATCATTTATTTGGTAATTGGGATTATTGAGCCTAAACTCAACTGGAAAGTAACCAACTTCACTTTGAGCTTGTAAACTGATTATACATACTATCTGTTATATATATAAATTTGAACATCATTTGTTGTAATCACTCATTACACCTTTTTTTATTTATTAAATGTTATTGTACTCGAAGATTTATCTTCAGAAACTAAAAAAATGTATTTCGTAATTCAGAAAATTTGATTGAATTACTTAACAATGGTTTTCGAACAATTTTAATTATGACATATCCCATAGTGATAAAAAAATTGCAGTCCAAACAAATTTAATTGGAGGGGATAATGTTTAAGGGGTACTAGTTTAAAGATTGATACTGATTGTGTTCAGTTATTTCTTTGGGTTTAGGAGTGGTTTTATTTTTATTAAAAACTTATTAGTTTCTGGTTTGTGTTTAATTTTTTTTTTTTTTTTATGGCCTGAAAATGGATAATTGTGTACTTGTTTTGTTTTTTTCTAATGAACTTAGGTGTTATGGTAGTGAGTTTTAGCTCTCCAAGCTTGTAAACATTTTTAAAGAAACCTTTGTAACCTGCAAGAAATTGTGTAATTGTTAGCTCAGCAGTTCTTAAATTATGATCAAAAATATAATAAAATTAATTTTATAATATAATAAAGTATAGAAAAAAGAATTCCTTTTTTATAAATAAATCTTCTTGTCCTTATTTTAACTTTTTTCAGAAGAACCTATTGAAAATTCCCGGGATTTTCATAACCTACTCTACTCATGAAAATAATGGAAAAAGTTTATATAGTTATATGTCTTCATTTGTAAGTTGTAGTTAGTAAAGGATTTCGCTTGGATTTCAGCCAGCCCGGTAAAACGAGATCATATTGAAATTTTTAGTATGTTAATTAGGAAGCAGAATTGGTGACTTTTTATTAGTATTGATATGAAAAATTGAATAAAATTGGTCCCAGAACAGTATTTCCAGTAGTTTTTGAGAAATCCAGAGTGAAAGAATCAAATTAGAGTAAAATACCATACTATTCATAATATATGTAAATAGTATCTGTTCAGCCTCATTTAAAGGTAATATATATGCGTTTGCATATATATTACCTTGTAATATTGCCTTGTGGTTATGTCCACAACACCTGGATAGAAGTGGCTGAGGACATGAAATCTGATTTGGATGCACTACGGTTATGGTTTTCAAATCATTATATGATCTTGAGCATTGAAAAAACTTTTTTATATCAACTTCTGCTTCAGGGGGAAAATAAAATTGCCACATACAATAAAATATAAATGTAAAAAATGTGTGATAAATAAATCCGATTGTTTACAATGTAGTGACATCGAACAACATGATATTTGTAAATATTTGAGCATTGTATTAGATAATGGTCTTACCTGGAATAATCATATTGCACTAGTAAAGCAAAAAATATTAAGCTATCTTAGGATATTTTATTTTTTTAAACAAACTATCCCAAAAAATAATCATGAGAAAACTTTATTTTGCTATTGTACATAGTCTACTAGACTACGGCATCAGCTGTTGGGGAGGAACTTGATGTTACAAATTTAGATTCCTTAATCAAAATCCAAATGATAAGTAAAAAAAAAACTACGGATCATTCTTTGCCAATATTTAAGGAATTGTCTATATTTTCACTACATTTATATGTTTATAAAGTAATGAAAATTTTCTTCATCAGAAGTGGTCATAAAGAAAGTATGATAACCGAGTACGAACTTAGAAGTAAAACGAATGTATTTGTCCCCAGAGCAAATAAGATGACTTATATGAATTCTATTCAAGTACTGCTCCTAGATTATATAACATACTTCCTAATGATATAAAGATGAGTAGGAACCTAAACACTTTTTTAAAGCTATTAAGACGATGGCTAATTAATATTGATGATGCTGAAAGTATGTTCCATGTAATTACATGATTTATGATTTTATATATATAATTAATTATAATGTTTTATATTCATAGTAATAGATTTTTTACATATATAACTTAATGGGTAGCCCTGGATGAAAGTTTTATTGATATGCATAAATATTTGACGACGATTGATCTTCTCTATATTTAAAAAACAAAAGATGCCTGAGTAAATTTTGTGCATACCTAATCTTTCATCTTTTACAAAAGTGACTTCCGATCATAAATCATATAAATTAAGTATTATTAAGTTAAGTTTACTAATAGATATTAAATTGTATTATAAAACAATATTAAATTAAGTTAAGTAATGAATATTACATTGTACTATAAAACAATGTTAATGTTGGTTCTAGTCTATGAATAGATAACCTTAGAGTACAGTTATAAATAATATTAGGATTACTCCATTAATTAATTTTGTAAAAGTGATAGAAATAAAAGAGTTTGAGATTGAAGAATTGAATTTGAAACCAACCCTGTTTTTTTTTCTTATGTTTGATGTACACTTTATTAAATAGGTAGTAAACACATAAAACTGAAAAACCTATAAAAGATTTTATTCTAAACAAAATAGCATAAGTTAAATTAGAAAAATTTGAATTTTATATAGAAACAGTACTTTAGAACAAAGTGCATCATTCATACCAGTCCATAATAATTGTTCAAAAATGATCCAGCCATTTCCAATACATTTCTTAACACACTTCTTCATTGCTTTTGTTACTTTTTTAGTTTTTCAGGGCTGTGCCTATGTTGCTCAGCCACATCCATAATGCGAACAATTAATTCCTCATAAGAATGTAGTTTTGTTTTGTATAAAATATTTTTCTTAATAGGCCGTGTATCATACATTGATGCTAAATTGATATTGAAAATTGCCTTCCAGCAATTCTGACGATTTGATGAGGATTTACCTCTGCTTACATATGCTCAATGTGTAAGTTTTTGACATCATCTAGAGTGAAATATGCCTCATTTATAAACAGAAGATTCTTGTAAACATGTCAATTTGTATTCCACCAGTTACAGAACGCAAAGAGAAGGGAACCTTCTCTGAATGAAGTGATATTGAAATGGCTGTTCGTGATAAAAGATAAAACTTGTTTTGTTTGCAAAATTCCAATCCACTTAGAAAAATGTAGTTTATTGACGCATGGACTGCATTAATGATAATTTCATAAATGACAGCTTTGTGCAGAACACATCGTTTGTAGCTGCTGTGAATGAACTTCCTGAAGATTGTAAAAAGTTGAGCTAATTGTTTTGGGATCTGGTATACTGCAATTCAGAAAACATATTTCATATGCTACTGCAGCAGCTGTAGTATTACCATTACACATCAAAAATGAATACCGTATCAGCTTATTCCTCTGTTGTAAATAAATACGTCATTACTTCAACGGCCAACTGATTACATTCAAACTGAAATTCACAGAAATCCGCTAAGTACAGCATAATTCCACAGCACCTGATAATGTACCTTACAGAATGATTGAAACACTAATATAGTATTGCGCATTTTGATCACCTGTTGTTATTTTATTGCCAACTTTAAAATAATAATTTTTAAGTAATTTATTGTATTTCAGACGTCAATAAAACAATTTTTATCTAAGTAATTTTTATTTTACAATTGTTTAGTAATTTCTACCTTTTTTTTTTTTTGTTTTTTAATTTTTAACAGCAATTTTAACAGTCAATTTTTTTTTACAAATTTTTAACATCACCAAAAATTAATTTGGTTTTTGTTTACATTAAATAAGTACTTTTCAGATAAATGCAAATGTATTGCTTCTAAATAAAATTTGAATTTCCCTAACTTTTTGTGGTTTTATTTGACTTATTTTAGCTATTTTGATTAGAATTAAATTCTTTACAAGTTTTGTCTAAAAGTTTTGTGTTTATTACCCATTTAACAAATCTGTTGTACATCAAACATAAAAAACATGGTTTTTTATCCCAAATCATTGGTTTTCACTCCAGATTTCTTAAAAACTACTGCAGATACCATTCTGGGACCTATTTTATGGGGCATTATCTCAAGTCATGGGGAATAGGGCCATTCTTTTTTTGAACAGATCGTGAACAGTGAACATTATCATTATGTAATAATTTTATTCCTCAACTTCTTGCTAAAGGGATTGAATTAGAAAACAAATGGTTCATGCAGGATTGAGCCATACCACACACAGCTAATGTTTTAGACTTTCTGCATGAACTTTTAGTGCAAATGTCATTTCAAACCGATTTCCTTATCGTTTTTGTCTACTCCCAAACAGTCCTAGGGAAAAATTTTCCCTTAACATCCTAATACAATCATTGAACTGTGAGTGCTATCATTGAGGTGTGTAAGGGGACAACCAAAGATGTGTGCCGTCAAGTTATTAGCAACATAGGAGTTCATGTTCAAGAATTTGCTAGATGTAATGGTCGTATTGAATATGATAAGCAGAACATCTCCTGGTATATAGTAAACACATTGTATTTTACTTTTCTGTGTTGTGATTAAAATAAATATTTTTTAACAAAACCAAATGTTGGATGATTGCAAGCGCCACCCTGTACATTTTTTTTAAGTGCCAAAACTAGATATCAGAATCCTAAAAGTATATGAGATCAGGTAGATACATGAATTGAGTAAATGGGATTGTTCTTTTATCAAATGAAATTATTTTTCACTCATTTAAGCATTGAGGAAGATACAGCATTGTAGAAAGTTTTACTTAATATGTTGCAAACATTGTAATGGAAAAGAAGGGCTCATGAAATTAATAGAAGATTGTAGAAAGAAAGCAGATTTTTCCAATGTCTGAATTATCTTTAGTTGCATAGATCAATTTACTGAAAATAGAATTATTTTTTTTTGTATATTATTCATTGAGAGATATATAGTTATGGTCTAAGGGAGTAGATAGAGTTCAAACAGTAGAGATGAATTCAGGTGAGTGGTGGATGTAAAAAGAAGACATAGGATGAGCAACTGTGGAATTAGAGATTGCGTTTAATATAAACTGCATTGATGGAAAGGTTGAGAAAAATAGTTTAAGATGATTGTGATTTGTGAGGACATAGAATATGTGAGACTCCCTAAGAGAGTAGTAATGATATGAATTGGAGGAAGATGCCAAAAAGCATACAACATGAAAGGTGATAAATTTTATCAAGTAGGGTAAGTAGAATTTGGCTAGTATTGATTAAATTACAAACTGAAGTTCTGCTTGAATTGCTCATAGGAAATTTTTGTTATTTTCGATCTCTTTTATTACATTAACCAACAGGTTAACAATATTTTTCTTTTGATTTTTTTTTTTGTTCTAACATTTTTTATCTTGTTATAATATTTATTTGATCATATTACATTTTACATTTGATTATCAATTATTTTTTAATTATATTTACTTGCCTTTTTTCAGTCACTTATTATCGTTTATTAATCTTCCATTTTTCATTGAATTTTTTCCCCCAAGTAATTACTCTCACTCTCTCTCTCGCACACACACTTCCCCCCTTTCAATTAATCTATTTATAGGTAAAATTAAAATACTATGATAACCTTCCAAACACCTTTCCAAAACATTTGGTTTGTCCTGTTCATTTTGTAATATAATTTGATTCTTAAATTAAAATTTATCAAATATAATACAGTGACGAATTTCCTTGCTTGATTTCAAAATTGTATATTGAAAACTTGCTTGTTATGTATCCTTTTTTGTTGTAGGTGATAATTATTTTTTTTTGTTATTGTTAATTCTAATTAACAGCAAACAGCATTTAAAGTACAACTCCTTACTTTTAAGTATTTTATCTTATGTAGACTCATTTTTCGTTTTTATTGATAACAGTAGTTATTTTTTGTCCATTTACTTTTGTGTTGTGGATGCAATTTGTAATTATGTTTCTATTATTTGTAATTATCCTTCCATTGCTATTTTTAATAAATTATTGCTCTATTTAGAAGATCGTAGACTTATTTAAAAGGCATTAATAATGCCTTTTTAATTTTTTTTCAAAAGATTTACTTTGTATTTCCTTTAATATTAGTTCATAGCTGTATTATTTGTCAGTATGGACTTTAATCACTTGTTATTTTTTCGTTACAACTAATTTTGTTGCTGATTACTTTATGATTCTGCTTTTTATCATGTTTCTTCACAGTTTTGTTATTTACCCAGCCAAATGCTAGTGAAGTTGCTTTTTATTACAGTATTGTAGCAGTACGCCTTAATTCATTTCTGATGTGTCTATGTAATGTGTTATTTATATACAGTTTTGAACAATGTACTTATTTGACATAAAAAAATCTATATTATACACAACTATAGCAATGTTTTATGTTTACAAACTTTAAAAATTCTTTATGTTTTAATATTTGACTAGTTAGCCTTGCGTCGCCTAAAATGATTTTAATGAAACTTGAAGGATATACCTGTTTATTGTCAATTAAAGTTTTTAATATATGGTAACTTAAATTGTAGGTATGTAAGATCCAATGTGGGAAAAGGTAACTAAAATAAGTTGTGCACATTAGAAAAGTAATCTTTTTTTTAACCTCCGGAACCACTGTTAAGGTATATCATCAGAGAGTGAGATGAATGAATTTTAGTGTGTGTGAAAAATGCCATGTCTGACCAGGATTCAAACCCGGGACCTCCGGATGAATAGAAAAGTAATGATCCAAAGAGTAACAAGAGAATAGAAATAGCATTTTAATACAGTACATACCAGAAAAGTGAAGTGTTCTTAATAAGACCCAATGATTTCCTTTATAATATATCAAAGAGCAAAATTTTAGTCTAAAGAAGGGTTTTGCAGCTTCAAAAAAAGAAGAGAGTTCAGAGCAATTCCATTTACTTATACCTTTTTCTTGCTACTTAATTTTTTTTCCATATACTAGTAATGAAGAAATCGCTAATGAAAAAGTAATTACCATAATGTACCATTATGTTTACCAATCTGTATTAAAATTAACATCTTTTATTTTCAGAATATGATAGCTATGAGGATGTATATGGTCATTCAGTCGAAGATGACTACAGTATGTCACCTAGTGAAGGTAACTGTTTTATTAAATGATTAACTTGTTGAAATTAATTTATGATTAATTTTTTTATTTAATTTCAGTCCTGTGATTTTATTTTAAGCTATTTATCAAAATTTTAATTTTGAATCTACATCTGAATTTGATTTACCTGTGTAATGATGATATTATCAAATTACAGGTAGGCTCTTCATAATCCAAAACATATCGGACTGTCCTGGTGTCAGATTATTGTAATTACCCTAAATTTTAATAGAATAACCAGCAGAAAACGTTATGTACTTTCATATGCATGTATTAATTTGAAAATTGATGTAAACTTATTAACAAAATAACAATAATACAACTAACTACTTAACAGAAAAATACTGGTAAATAGACTTTTGTGCTTTAACGTTGAAAATAGTTTTCTCAATTGGTAGCCACTACTTAATTTTTTTTATTTTCTTGATACACATGTTCAACACACTCAAAGCACTTTTGTGACATACGACTCTAATTGATGGCGATGATGTTACATTTTCACTGGTCATCATTGTGTATATGCTGATCCAATCCCTCGGTTATCTTTGTTAATCATCAGTTGATGACACCAATTTTTTCACCTTTGCCAATTCTTTTAAGAATTTTTTATTTTTGAATAAATATAGCATGATGTACTTACATTTTTTGGTTCTGTCATCTTCAAAACTAGTACTGTAATTTATTAGATTATTCCATATAACCACAGCTATGGTATCTCTCTGTTTTATTAGTTGCGTTGGCATGCATAAAAGTCACTGTAAGTTTACTAACCTAATTTCTATTACCTTTTCAACAAGACTTTTTGGTCTGTTATTTTTTTTTTCTCTTCAGTCATTTGATTGGTTTGATGCAGCTCTTCAGATCCTCTTTATAGTGCCAGTCGTTTCATTTCGATATACATCGTACATCCCTAACAATTTGTTTTACATATTCCAAACATTGCCTGACTGCACAATTTTTCCCTTCTACCTTTCCCTTCAATAAGAATTTGTGTAATTGCCAGCTCAGCACTTTTTAAATTATGAACAATATAATAAAATTAATTTTATAATACAATAAGTTATAGTACAAAGAAAAAGATTTTAATTAATCTGGTAGGAGTGATAGCAGTCGCCAAGTTATTTTTTAATTCATATAAATAACAGATTATCTAACATTTAGAATTTAACGGTAATGAAATTTCTTGTTGTTTTTGTTACTCTCTCTTATTTATTCAGCTAAGACTGATGTAAATTTCAAAAAATAATTACGCTTTTATATTATATCCAAGTAATCGTAAAACTAACATGAACTTTATATATATATATTTTTTTTTTTTCTGCTTTCAGTTATTTGATCGATTTGATGCAGCTCTCCAAGAGTCCCTATCTAATGCCAGTTGTTTCATTTCGGTATACTCCTACATCCTACATCCCTTACAATTTGTTTTAAATATTCCAAACATTCCCTGCCAACATAATTTTACCCATCTACCTGTCCCTCCAATATCAGAATGACTATTACAGTATGCCTTAATATGTGGCCTATAAGTCTCTCTCTCTCTCTTCTTTTAACTATATTTTTCCCAAATGCTTCTTTCGTCATCATTTTTCCAAAACACATCTTCATTTGTCAGTTTATCCACCAATGTGATTTTTAACATTCTCCTATAGCACCACATTTCAAAAGTTAATCTTTCCTTCTCAGGTATTCCAGCTGTCCAAGTTTCACTTCCATATAAAGCTATGCTGCAGACATATACTTTAAAAAATGCTTTCCTGATGTTTAAATTAATTTTTTTTTATGTAAGCAAATTATATTTCTGATTGAAAGCTCTTTTTGCTTGTGCTATTTGGCATTGTATATCGCTCCTGCTTCATCTATCTGTAATAATTTTACTTCCCAAATAACAGAATTCTTTTACCTTCATTATTTTTTCTCTTCCTGTTTTTATATTCAGTGGCCATCTACATTATTTCTACTACACTTCATTACTTTCATTTTGTTCTTGTTTATTTTCATGCAGCACTTCTTGTGTAGGATTTCATGTGTGCCATTTATTGTTTCTTCTAGATCTCAGCTAGAATTACTATATCATCGGCAAATTGTCACATCTTTATCTTTTCATCTTGCACTGTTATTCTGATTACTCCGAGGTTAGGGAACATTCATGTCAGACCCCTTTTTTTATTATTGCTCCTTTCTTGTACTCTTTGATTATTACTGTTGCAATTTGGTTCCTGTAAATGTTAGCAGTTGTTCTTCTACCCCTATACTTGAGCTCTAAACTTTTTAAAATGCTGAAAATTTTACTACAGTCGACATTATCAAATGCCTTTTCTAAGTCTATAAATGCCATCTATGTTTGTTTGCTTTTCTTTAATTTTCATTCTATTATTAATATTAGCTTCCCTTGTCCCTATACTTTTCCTGAAATCAAATTGGTCTTCTACTAACTCTTCTTCAAATTCCTCCTTTTTCTCCCAATTTTTCAAATTCCTCCCACACTCTCCTCAAATTCCACTCTCTTCTCAATTCTTCTGTACAGAATTCTATTTAAGATTTTTTATGCCCGAGTAGTTGAAGCTAATTGTTCTATATTCTTCATATTTATCTGCTCCAGCTTCTTTAGTATCGTGGACAATAACATTGTTTTTGAAGTCTGACAGAACTTCCCCTTTTTCATAAATATTACATTCTAGTTTGTATAAAATATATCTTATCGCTTCCTTACCTGTACTGCGCAGTAATTTTGCAGGTATCTCGTCTATCCCAGGAGCCTTCCTGCCGTTCAAATCGTTTAACATTCTATTAAATTCAGATCTCACTATTATATCTCCCTTTTCATCTGCTTTGACTTCCTCTATGACACCAGTTTCTAATTCATTTCTTCCATATAACTCTTCAATATATTCCACCCTTTTCTTTCGTATTATACATATAATATGTATCATCTTTATTTAATTCTTTATTAGATTTTAACTTATGTATCACAAAATTTTCCTTAACTTTCCTGTATGCTTTGTTTATTTTACAAATGATCATTTCTCTTTCCACTTCTGAACACTTTTTTTTTTTAATCCACTTTTCTTTCGCTAATTTTCACTTCCTATTTATAGTATTTCGTAATTGTTGATGGTTCCTTGTACCTTCTTCATCACTAGCATTCTTCTGCTTTCTACGTTAATCCATCAGCTACAATATATCGTCTGATATCCAAGGTTTTCTACCAGTTCTCCTTGTTCCATCTAGGTTCACTTCTGCAGATTTAACAATTTCCTTTTTAACATTCTCCCATTCTTCTTCTATATTTTATTTTTTACTATGACCTATTTTGTAGCCCTCCTCAAAAATTTTTACCTCTTCTTTACTCTTCCTCAAGCTTCTCTAAATTCCACTGATTCATCTGACAACTTTCTTCAGGTTTTTAAACTTCAATTTACATTTCATTCTCATTAAATTATGGTCTTTATCAGTGTCTGCTCCTTGGTATGCTTTGCAGTCTACTAGTTGGTTTCTAGATCTTTGTTTAACCATGATGTAATCTGTCTGATACTTTGCAGTATCATCACCTGGCTTTTTCCATTTGTACGTTCTTCTATTATGAAGAATTAAATTTTAAATTATTCTTCTTGCAAAACTGAATAAGTGGATCCCCCCTTTTATTCCTTTTTTCCAGCCCGTATTCACCCACAATATTTCCTTCCTTGCCTTTTCCGATGCTTGCTGCATTCCAGTCTCCAATTATAATTAAATTTTCATCCCCTTTTATGTGTTTAATTGCTTCATCAATTTCTTTGTATACACACTAACTCATCATCATGGGCACTTGTACGTATATAGATGTTAACAGTTTTTAACTTAAAAGATTGAGTGATGTTGATATGGCCGTTAAGTCCTCCCAACCTACGCTCTTAACAACTACTGAAAGAGCTACTGCTCTCTTTCAGGAATCATTCCTTAGTTTGGCTGTCGACAGATACCTCCTGGATATGGTTGCACCTTTCATCCAGCCGCTCTATATCACTGAGCACTCAAGTCCTTTCAACATCGGCAAGGTCTTATAATTCATAGAGGGGGCCTTAAAATATATATTGTGCTTAATAAAACTCATTTCTATAATATTTAATACTTCTGTCAATTTCAGCCAATAACATAAATTACATTGTTTTTTAATTTGGATTGCATAAGTTTGTTCCAACCTAAACTTAGATTTTTTATCCTAGTGATTCATATGATTAGTTACATTATAAAATTAAAAATATAAACTACAAGTTAATTGAAATTATTACTTTGATTTCAGCTGCATTCATGTATGATCGCAGCAGTAGACAACCAGCACAAATATCAGCATTTTTGACATCCGATAATATAGCAGAAGAAGATGAATCAAGTCCAGGTTTTAATGATGGTGCTAGTGAACCCGACCGTCGCGATACACAGTCATCCATCAGGCAACATCTAAGTGATATTGATGAAGCACGCCTTCGATCTTGTCTCGATGAAGTCAGAAATGTTATTGGTGACTTATATACTGAAAAAGTCCTCGTTGATACAATTTTAAGAGCAGAATTTGATGTTACTCGAACTGTTGATGAATTATTAAGTTCTCCTCAAAAGCCAAAGAGAGAAGGTAAGAAAACCTAATTGAATATTTGTCATGGTGTCAGTAGGTACATTCTTATTTGTAATGTTATTTTTTTTTTTTTTTATATAATACATTTGTCCTTTTGTTAAGGGTAGTGTTGCTAAGTAAATGGTCACAATTATACATATTGAACGCAATGATTATGTTAAAAACAATATATTAGTTATAATTTTTTTATTTTAATTTATACTATGATTAAATATTATCCCTTCCAAGCTTGCTTTTGCAACAGAAAATGCCATTCACCATAAGTTTTTTAAAAATTTATATGATTTTTGTTAAATACATATACCTATCCTACAGTTATTTTCAACAAAAAAAATTTAATATTTTGTACTTTCAAAATTAAACAACTCATTTGATAGTGAAAACTGTTTACATAAATTTTTTTGTTTCTGATATTTTTCCATTATTTATCCCAATCATTATTACAAAAAAAGCAGTTGTAAGTTAGTCAAAAAAGATTAATTAAAAATGTTTAAATGTCGGATAAATCAAAAAGGACTTGACCACATTAAAAGCTTATAAAAATTATTGAGATAAATTTTACAGATTCGATTAAGGTCTATTTCATAGAAAAAAACATCAAGTTTGTCAACCAACATTCACTTTGGTTCAATTTAGTTTTCATTTTTAATGTGACATACATCCTAAATAAAGTCAATTTCAATCCAACTGTAGCCAGCAAGTACGGCATCTCTGCAGCAGCAGCATTAATTAGAAATCTTAGTTCAACAAGATCAGCAGGCTAAGGTGGTGCATAATCCAATCTTTAATGGAAACCTCCCCCTCCCGTGAAAAAAGTCTAACAGGGTTAAATCTGGGGAGAGAGGTGGCCATGCAGTTGGATCTTCACAACCAGTCCACCAACCTGGGAATTTAGTATCAAGAAAATCTCCGACGTCTAGGTGGTGCTTGTCTTGGTGATTGTAATGGTTTCCATCTTGGTCATCATCAACTAATTGAAGAATTAGAAAATTTTGAAGCATGTTCAGATAAATAACATTTATGGTAGCCTTCTGGAAGAAGAATGAACCATGTAGTCTTTGTTTACTTAGAGCACAAAAAACATTGACCTTAGGGCTACCATGAGGGTTTTCGCTACCCCATATTTGGTAGTTATAGATGTTTACTTTGCCACTTATGCAAAACATTGACTCACCACAAAAAATTACAGTTGTCTAAATGAATCATTGTCTCTCCATCATTTTCACTCAAACTGCAGCCGAGCAACTTAGTCATTATCTGTAATGTTGAACCATGGTTAGTTTTAGGGGGTGACATTATTGCAGTATGCCCACTTAGCCACTAGTTTAGAGCATTTTTTGGGTTGGAGATGTAATTTTGAAAAAAAAGTTTTTTTGTAAACATTCTTATTTTTTAACTGTTAGCATATGTAAAATTGCTGAAGAAAAATATATAATAGCCTAACTATAAAATATTGTAATTGCCTAAGAAAAATATGACTTTAATTAAGCATAATCTTGAGATAACTGAGCTGACTTTGTTCTACAGTTTCACACTTGGTCAACAACCACTATTTTGATCTTTAAATTTGAAAATTTAATGACATCAATATCCCATATATATAAGTAATCTAACCAAATTTGGTCAAAATCAGTCCAGTAAATCTGGAGATATAAGGTGATTTAGAGGCCAATATTGAACACACTTACATACAAACATTAACATCTGGAAAATTTCATTCTGATTTTTTGGGTTCCTTAGATGCCAGAACGTCAAGAACTGGTGAAAACTGCATGTGCCCAAATTGGACAGACCAATTAAATACTTTCCCTTCTAGAGCTATAGCTCTGCTACAGTGCTATCTAGACAGGAAAGTAAAATTGTTTTCATATATCTGGAATTGTGCATAGTGATTTTAACTAATTTTGGGATGTTGAGTTAACCACACTTTTCAGGAGTGGTCGACCTGAGATTGTACAAGGCTACACTTCATTCACATTCATAAACATCATCCTCTGAAGTAATATCTTACGGTAGTTCCGGAAGCTAAACAGATAAAAGATGGGTTGTTGAATTCAAAATTATCAGAATTTATTTAATGCTTCATGTTTTTTTAGATATTCAATGTACAATCTAATTACCAATAAACGTATTATCACTAGGAAATTAATATTTTTAAAAAATCATTTTTTATGTGTATCCATTTAAAATTTGGTTTAATCAACTAAATTTTTATTTATTCAACCAAGCACAGATAAATTACATGTTACATGTTTTTCGTGAGTGAGTTTTATAAGAAGTGGCAGCAATATGATTTTATAATTTTCAATTAATGATTAATGCTTTACATTTTTTTCACCAGTCTAAAAGTTCTGCAATGGCTAGTTCTTCGCTTGGTAATGGCTTTTTGTATCACACCTATCCCAATGACAAAGAAACAACAGTATTTTTTTGTAAATAACAGCAATGACGAAGCAGTAGTGCAATAACTTTCAGATCACTGCAGACTTGCTACATATGCTACTTCTATTTTATTGCTTCTAATATTAATACCATACCTTCATATGTTACTTTTATGTAGGCTGTATGAACTAATGGAATGGATAACTGTTTTTTATCATTATGCAATAAAACTGCTTTCATACTAACTTTAGATGAGTCAATAAAAAGACACCGTTCTTCAGGAATATGCTGAATTCTAAGCTGTTTTATCAGGCCTTTGGCATTAGTACATACAAACAATGATTTTTTCATAGTGAAATAAGTTAAAAGAGCAAGTTTTACTTCATGTTTGATTTATCTGCTGAAAGATCCTACTGTTGCAGTCTAGACTCAGAAGTTCGGCTTGCAGCTTTGATTACTTTAAATTGTGAACTAAATCATTAAGTTCATGTTGTTGAATTAAATGAGGAGGTTTCTCATCAGATATAGGAAGAAGTTCTTCAACATCCTGTACATCATCTTCATTTCAAATTGTTCTAATAGCAATCTCAAATTAGATGGTGGTATATGTAACTCCTATCTATGTAGTACTGGCTTTATAGCTGGAGGATACTTGTGCATATTTTATGAACTTTGTATTTTTAAGTGAAAATCAAAATATATTTTCCCTACAAAAGTAGCAATCTGTGAAATTGTCCTTAGGTGGCATGGCTCATTATTTCCCTTCAACCATTCAGTTAGAATTACTGAGCACAATATACAACATGAGGTGTCCAGATTTTTATCTGGAGCCCTGAGTCCATAATTAAAAAAAAATGTATAAGCTGTTTTTATCAATTCAGAAATAGTGTTTCTTTGAGGTTTAGGTTAAATTTATCACATACATAACAAAAATTGTGGAATGATTTGAACATCCACAAACTTTTGAGAAGCCATGTTTGTATAATGTCTTCATACAGACATTTTTTATAAAGGCATCATAGGTCTACTTCTCATGATAGTATATATATATATATATATATATATATATATATATATATATATTTTATTTATTTATTTTTTTTTTTCATTATTAAGCATGTGTGCATAATGTTTAAAAGAAAAAAATATAGAAACTATTCATAATCATACGAGTAATTAATAGTTGATCGAAATGAATATATTATAAATTAAATTTATAATTTATGTAAAGCCTTTACATGATAACACAATTTCAATCGCATATTTTGAAAGAGCATGCAAATTACAGTGAGAAAAATTGTTAGATAAAAATTTTGTGTTGAGTAATGAATTATTCAAACAGTACTTCGTAAAACAATGAATGTTACAGTTCTGGATGAAGGAATAAACTAGCTTGTCATTTGATGTGAAAGATTTGCTTTGCTTATCTTTATTATAGTCCTATTATTGCAGCTGGCTTTTTCACTTTTAGTTCAGGAGTTAATATACTTTTCCATGTCTAATTTACATCAGGCTGAGATTGTTTTAAATATCTAGTTTAATATGTGACAGAAAAAAGAATGTTGATGGTTTTTAGTCTTTTAAGTCAATTGTTTAAAAATATTATCAGTGTACTGTAAAATAGGTCTTAAACCAGGTAAAACTTAAAAAAATTAGGCATTTGTCTGTGATCCTGAACCTACAAACAAAAATGTCTGCTGCTGCACAACAGTATTTTTATATTTAGCCCTTTTTTTTTATACCATTTACTAAATTAGATATTTAATAGAATTTGAGTTTGATTTAAATTAGTCATGAAAGATGGCACTAGCTTCAGGAATATTGTTAAGTTATATTTCTTCCTTAAAAAAATATTGTTTTTTTTTATTCGTTTACAAACTATATTTTCATTAGTAAAATGAATTAACTCTTAAGTAATATTTGAAATCTGTTTCTCCTCATTATTTTAAATAAAAGAGCATTTTTTTCTTCTGTATTGCAGTATGAAATTTTATAACCACTATGTATAGTAACAATGCAGTAAATTTCCTCTGGCCCTGTTCATCAGTATCAAACTATTTTTGAAGTTACTGATTTTTTTTGATTTTTTTATTCGATTATCAGCACCATTACTTGTCCCTTGAAAGCTATGGTTTTTTGAACAAATTTCTCATTTTTAATTTACAGGATATTGGATTATTTCTACTTATCATGGAAAACTTGGTAACTTTTGTCCCTTACTGCATCAAGTATTTTGTGGAATAGGTTCTCTTCTCCTACCATGTGATGCCACATGAATTCAGTGAAGTAAGATTCCACTTGGGCCTGGCAGTTCTTCTGTGCCTTTTTTATTGTTTCAGTGACCCCCCTCCCCACCAACAAGCATTCATTGAATATGAGTTTTACTATTTAGCCTTACTGAAACGAATCAGTCAATACAGAAATTGTGAACAGACGATTTTCTCGAATTGCCTCATCCACTCGCTCAAGATCATCGGTTGACACTCGCTTCCTTCCCTGACCGCCTGCATCATGAACATCCTGTACGTCCTGCTTTAAAGTTCCTGCACCAATGTTGCACTTTGTCACTCATTGAAGTTTCCCCGTACATATTACTTATTTGTTGATAAATTTCAGCTGCATTACACCCCTCGGCCTGAAGAAATCAAATTACTGCACGCACTCCACACTTGGCAGTAGATGCTATTGTTGTAGATATGTTTACGTGCTAACTTGTACGTGTTGAGAGCTAAACGAAGTGACACAGCGTGATTGAAGGCTGTACTAGAGACTGCACAACACATATGTACAAAGGTTCATCCAATTTTTGCGCAGGTTTTTATTTTACGACCGATTGGACCTAGAAAAAAA
The DNA here is from genome assembly GCA_010016005.3 of Zanna intricata. NCBI lineage: Eukaryota > Metazoa > Arthropoda > Insecta > Hemiptera > Fulgoridae > Zanna > Zanna intricata. Next base: position 36,621 of record JAAAKQ030122066.1, on the reverse strand, counting down.
AAATAACCCTCGTACAACACCTGTATGACAACATTTATTGAAATTTCATCCTGACCCACTAGGGGAAGACCTTCCTTGTGACAGTCCCAGTCACCACACCAGTCCCTTTATTCCTAGTCCTGATGGGCTTTACCAGAGGTCATCTTCTAAACCCTCAATAGTTGATTACATATTTCAATCATTAGTAAAGCCTCTATCAGAGCATGACACCGATGCTTTTAGCAAAATTGGCAGCATATGTATTACTTAGTTTTGTTATAAAAAAGTCTTTTATATATTTCAAGAACTATTTAAAACTTTGGTTATAGGCAGATTTTGTAGATCTGTTTGCTTATAAATTTTATATTAACTGGCAATCTAATTCCATACGGAGTTTGTATTAGTATCTGTTGGGGGACCAGTGTTACATCTTTGATAATGAATCTCCAAAACTTTTTGAGAAATGTTTGTCACTTTCAAAAATAAAGAAAATAAACTCTATATACTGTTATTTAATGATTATTTACCATTATATCTACTATTACTATAAAGTTTATTATTTTGGAGCATAACTAAAAGTTCTGCATTAGATTTAAAAAGTAACATTTTGAATGATATGAGCACATCCCACCTCTACCTGGCTCAGAACTAACAACATTTGTGATTAAAATTAAGCAAATACTTGATGAATGAGTTAAATTATTACAAAATGAAATAATGGATGAAAAAACCTTAAAATAGTTTTTAAAAATTTCAACTCGCAAAATGATAGATCAATAAATGCATAAAAAATTATTTTGGATAATTGTATTTTGGAAGATCAGAAGCAGTGGCTAATTAATTTCTGTTCATTTTAGAGGAGCATATATTAAGTTTATTTTATTTGTAACATTATTTAAATGATAAAGGAAACACTGTATATTGTTTTTTTCCCTTCTAGAATCTCCAAAGCCACAGCGGATAAAAATCCTGCAAAGGGAGAAACAAGGTGAGTCAATAGTATTTTAATTATATTTATTTAGTGAAATATATTTCAATATGATTAAAAAAACAAAAGTTAATTGTATAATTATTTTTTTAAATGTAACATTTATTTTTTATTGACTGAATTTAAATTCTGTTATCTTAGTTCTTCTGCATAAAGTTACTTTTAATGTTAATAACTGTGTTGTGTATGTAAATTGATAGTTTTAAAATTGATGTTTAATAAAAATTCTCATAAAATTTATTTGTTATAACTTAAATCATGTATACTATGGTAATCTAATTCAATTGCTTGAACCCTATTATATTGTTTTATGTAATCATGAAAATTCATTTAACTTCTTTATTTGTACGTTTTCCAAAATGTACAAATTGTACATTTCCTTAAAAAGGAAATACTTACATCAACAGAAACAAACTTAGACGGCACAAAGAAAACTGGTAGGAAACCTTGGATATTAGAGGATATATTGCAGCTGATGGATGAACATAGATCATATAAGAATGCTAGTGCTGAAAAAGGTAAAAGGAACTATCGTCAAGTAAAAAATACTATAAACATTAAGTGCAAATTAGCGAAAGAAGAGTGGATTAAAAAAAAATGTTCAGAAGTGGAAATAGGAATGATCATTGGTAAAGTAGATGGCGCATACTGAAAATTTAAGGAGAATTGTGATTAAAATCTAATAATGTGTTAAATAAAGATGTTACACCAATTAAAAATATGAAAGAAAAGGTCAATAAGTGGGTGGAATATATTGAGTTATACAGGGGAAATGAATTAGAAACTGATGATATAGAGGAAGTTGAAGAGGATGAAAAGGAAATACAGTAGATCTGAATTTAGTAGACCATTGAAAGATTTGAATGGCAAAAAAGTGCCTGGGATAGACAGGATATCTGCAGAATTACTGCACAGTGCAGGTGAGGAAGCGATAGGCAGATTTATACAAACTGGTGTTAATATTTACGAAAAAGGGGAAGTTCAGTTCCATCAGATTTTAAAATGAGTGTTATTGTCATTATACCAAAGAAAGGAGGAACAGATAATTGTGGAGAATACAGAACAAGTAGCTTAACTATTCGCGCATCAAAAATCTTAACTAGAATTTGTACAGAAAAATTGAAAGGAAATCAGAAGTGTTTTTTTTTTTGTTTTACCACCGTTAGGTTATATCTTCAGAGGATGAGATGAACGAAGTGTAGCATGTGTGAAAAATGCCACACCTGACCGGGATTCGAACCCAGGACCTCTGGATGAAAAACCGAGACGCTACCACTCGGCTATGGATGCCGGCGGAAGAAGTGTTAGAAGAAGACTAATTTGGTTTTAAGAAAAGTATAGGAACAAAGTAAGTAATTTTAGCACTGAGATTAATAGTAGAAAGAAGATTATAGAAAAGCATACCAACATTCATAGTATTGATAGACTTAGAAAAGGCATTTTGTAACATAGACTGGAATAAATTGTTCAGCATTTTAGAAAATTTAAGGTTAAAATATAGAGATAGAAGAACAATTGCTAACATTTACAGGAACCAAACTGCCACAGAAATAATAGAAGAACATAAGAAAGAATCCGTAATAAAGAAGAGAGGCCAACAGCGATGCTTCCTATTCTGTTAAACTTTATGTAGAATTAGCAGTTAATGATGTTAAAAAAAAGTCTACATCTGGAGTAACAACATTGCAAGATGAAAAGGTAAAAGATTCTGTGATTTGATGATGATACAGTAATTCTGGTTGAGAGTAAATTAGATTTAGAAAAAACAATGAATGGTATGGATGGAGTCCTATGCAAAAACTATCGCATGAAAATATGCAAGAATAAAACAAAACTAATGAAATGTAGTTGGGATGGACCACTGAATATAAGAATAGGAAGAGAAAAGATAATGGAGATAGAAGAATTCTATTATTTGGGAAGTAGAATTACAGAAGATGGACGAAGCAGGAATGATATAAAAATGCTGAATAGCACAAGCAAAATCAGCTTTCAATCAGAAATATAATTTGTTTACTTCAAAAATTAATTTAAACATCAGGAAAACATTTTTGAGTAAAAATGTCTAACAATGTATATGTTAGGAATGCATTGTTATATGGAAGTAAAACTTGGACGATTGGAGTACCTGACAGAAAAGATTAGAAACTTTTGAAATCTGGTGCTATAGGAGTATTAAAAATCAGATTTGTGGATAAAGTGACAAATGAAGGGTTTTGCAGCAAATTGATGAAGAAAAATGCATTTGGAAAAATATAGTTAAAAGAAGAGATAGACTTAGGCTTAGGCCACATATTCAGGCATCCTGGAATAGTCATCACTTTGATGTTGAAAGGACAGGAGATGAGAAAAATTGTGCAGGCGGGCAACATTTGTAATATGTAAAAAAAATTGTTTGGGATATAGGATGTAGGTGGTATATTGAAATGAAACGGCTGGCACTAGATTGGGAATGTTAAAGAGCATCAAACCAGTCAAATAACAAGACAAAAAACAACTTACATTGTAGATATCTGCAATACCTAAAGAATGGTTAATCTGATTTTACAGTAATTGGAAATTTATCTTTGATCGAGAAAGTTTTGAAAACAGTTGAATTATGTTTTTTAGTTAAAAGTTGTATTTCCTGCCCAATAAAAACATAATTTCCAGTTTTAATAATTAATTTTCTCCTTGTAAAAATTAATTAGTTATGTAATAAAATATTATATTAGATATAGTTAAAAATTATATCACACTTTCTGCCTGACTTAACATGTAGGTAAAAAATTCTGTTGAAACTCATGTAAGAGATTGAAGCTTTGGGAATGAATGAAGGGTTAACTGTTTTTTTTTTTTTTTTTTTAATACTAATTTAATGTTTTATTTTACTAATAAGGGATTTATTTGTTGACCGAACTAGATCTTTTTACATGGTAATTCTCTTAAATGAACTTTTTTCTTTCAAATTTTATATATCTGTAAAATCATAGTTCATAGAAGATTACTTTTAACTTAGTACTTCTGTAAGAGTTATTACCTTTTCAAACAGCACGTTAATAATTAATTTATTAACATTTTGAATGTTAATGTCTATGTTCTACTTTTCATATATATTATTTACTTATAATACAAGTTATTATAAGTTTTGTACTCTTGATTATAACAAATATATTCCATATTATATTATTAATATATTGGTTCATTAAGTTTGTAACTAACGGAATGCTATGAAAGTAAATTAGAAAAAAAGCGTTTAGTGACTATTATTTTATATTGCTATCTGAATTGTTAATTTAAAAATGATGCTGATCAACCTGCTAAACTTTTGAAAATGTTACCCAATTTCTTGAAGAAATCCTTAAAGCCTAAAGGAGATTAATGCATAAGTCATTACTGAAATTATTGGGAAATTGTGGATAAAAATAGTAATTGTGGACAAGCAGGTGTTTAACCATTAAATATGTGAGTGTGCACTAGTTTTGGCCTTAAAAATTATTGTTTTTCCAAATTGGCCTGCGACTTAAAGCTGAATATTCATTTCCTCAGTATAATATTAAATCTGTTGCTTAGCTTAACACAAGATTATAATTTTATAAAATTAAAGATATGAAAAGAGATGAATATATTAATTCCTTGAGATCTTTCGGCAAAGGTTGTGTGAGGCACTGATCATGTTAATGATAAAACATTTATTTATTCATTTATAAAATGGGAAAGGCATTAGTATTAGTTTTTAAACGGGGATTTTTTATGAATTTTTTTATCAACTTTTTTATTTTTTGACTATTTTTTTATTTTTTTTTAAATTAAAAATTTATGAATATTACTAGAAACCTCTTTCTAAGTTGTGGATTTTATGTTTATCTTTTTTTATAGTTCAGAATAAGCTATTTAGCTTTTTAACATTTTAACATACAACTATACAACAGACAAAATATGTTATTTATTTTTTGTTCTTTAAGAGAACATTACAGCATATATATATATATATAAATAGAGAGAGAAAGAGTGAGAGCGCCTCTTTTATGATCCAGCATATTAAGTAGTTCATATCAGGAATTGAACATAGAAATAATACAATCAGAATCAAATGTCAATATTGCATTAGAGCTTTGTCCTTATTAGTTAATGAATATTCTGTATGTAACAAAAAATATATTGGTTTTATCCCATTTAAATATAACACTGAACTCTTTTTACTGCTTATTCTAACCATTCAGATTATCAGACCATAGGAAAGGCAAACAATCATGTAATGTAACAGTTTCCAGACTGACAATGTTGAAGAGGATTTATTTTAAAAAGTTTACCTGTTCTCACGGGAAAAAATTATTGCCCTATAATAATGATGATGATATACTTACCTAGAAAAAGATTTTAAAGAATACTTCGCCTCCATTAATTCTTGTATTTGATTATTCTGTGAACAGCTTTAGTTTAGGAATATATGTAGCAGTAACACGAATGTTTTTATTATACTTTAAATTTATATTAAGAATTTTTTGCTTCTTATATTTTATGCTTTTTCTTAACAAGTTGCATTTTCTATTATTTTGTTCCATGTGACTTCCCGTTAAATCCTTGTTTTGGCCGTTTGTCAATATTTAAAATATTTGATTACTGTGGCGATGTGTAAGGTAAGATGTTAAAAACATTTGTTATAGTAGTAATAGTTTTACAAATAAGTCTGTTATCAACAATTTTAAACCAATTTCAGCAAAAGATAGGGGTTCATGTAAAAACGAAATTAAACAGAATAAAGTAAAAGTTAATCATAAAGAAAAACCATTAAATTTCAGTTTCAGTAATATTCCATTAAAACTTCCACCTAAAAATATGTCATCACCACCTGAAAAAACATTAAATGTTAAAGATTTTAAGTCAGTTAATGAAGGTAAATTAGATTTTATTAATAAAATGACTTCTTGTTCTGTAAAGGAAAATTCTGGAACATTAAGTTTGTCAGAAATTTTTAAAAATCATAATAAGCAAAGCGTAGCTTCAAAAAAAGATAATCATAAAGATACTACTAAAAAAAATATTAAAAGCGATTTGAGATGCCAAGAAAAATTGAAAGTTAATAATTCTTCTTCACGTAATGTGTTTGCTAAAGGAAGTAATGATACTGATGGTAGTGATTATGAAGGTGGTGGATTATCATCATTACGTAGCTTAAGGTTGAGGCAACATAAAAAAAGTAGTTCTACATCTGATGATGATGATGGTGTAATAAATTCATTAGAAGTTTCATTCAATGATGATGATAATAATAAAAAATATATTGAATCAAAAACCGAACCATTAATCAGTTTATTAACAAATCACAAAAAGCAATCAGCTTTTGATGAATCTACACATAAAAGTTTTAAAAAAAGTGATGTTATAAGTAATTTTAATGACACTTTGTCGGATAAGTGTGAACCTTCATTGAGTGAGTTGTTATTGAAACATAAAAATATCAGTAAGCAAAATAATTCTTTAAATGATTGTCCAGCAAGGAGTAGTCATCATTATGTTGAGGATATTATTATTAATGATACAGAAGTAATAAATGATTTTTTTGAACCTGAACGATCATCTTCATTATCAGAATTAGCTAAACGATATAAAAAAATTAGCACTTCGCAGTCAGAAGATGACAGTTATGATGGTGGTTCTGTTAATTCATTATCAGAATTAGCAGTTAGACATAAACAAAGAAGCATATCGGTGTCAGATAGTTGTGAAATATCAGATGATTCGAGTCAAAAAGATTTTCTTAAAAACAATTTTTCATCTACTCCTTCAAGTTTAACAGTTATCGGTTCTTTACCGAGTAAGTTTAAAATTTTGTCAATTCACTGTAGCAAAGAAGAGGAAACATTTCTTTCTCATTCATTACCAGAATTTAAATATTCAAGTTATAATGAAAAAATTAATGCTACTGATGAGTATAACAAACATTTAAAAGTTAAATCTAATGAAGTAGATGAAGTTGATGGTCATTATGCAGGAAAAGGAGTTAAAATTGATTTGACCTGTGCCTTACAGTCCCCTGATATTGAAAACAATCATTCATTTCTAAAAAATAATCCTAAAAATGTACAGCAATATAAATCACCAAATAAAGAGGATGATAGTAATACATATTTCATTGAATTTACCGATAGTAGCAGTAGTAGTAGTAATTCTTTAAAAGAAAATGTTAATAAAAAACCTTTTTTGCCAGTTGATGATTTACCATCTTTTTGTATGTTAGGTGAAAAAGAGAATCTTACCAAAATAAATAATAATAAATGTAGTTTTAAAGATTGTTCTCCTTTAGGAAAAATTTTAAGTAAGAAAGCTAAATCTGTCGATGTACAGTACATTCCAAATGTTCATTTTAAAAGTGATATACCACATTTTAATTTTAGTACAAAATCACCTGATGATAAGATATTATTTTATCTAAAGAAATAAGAAGCAGACTTATTAATTTATATAGTTATATTTTAACAGGATAATAAAGAATACAAAACAATAGACAATGCAATGATTGCTGGTCTGTACGTATGTCTATTTTTTGTTGTACAGATTTTATATGATAAGAAATAATTTTCTATATTTATATATATTTTTTGTTTTGTATAAATAGATGTGAATTTATTATATCTTTTAAATTACAATGTTATATTCACAACTAAATAAGATGGATAAAAAAAATAAAATTTTAATTAAATATTTAAGGGTAGTTTTTTTTAAAACTACATTAAAAATACATTTATACGGTTTTTTTTTGTTTAATTAACCTTACTGGTTTTACTTGCATTTATTAGTGTTTTTTTAGAAAATAATCTTTTTTTTTGATTAAAAAGCTTTTTTTGTTTTTTTTTTTTTTTTTTTTTTTTTTTTTTTTTTTGAGAATTTCGTGAAATTTTTTTAGTACAGTTAATGTGTAATGTAAATTTAGTAAAATAAACTGTTTTTCAGTGCTCACTAAAATTGATAAATCTGCTTCCAAAATGGTTCTTTTTTTTCTGTTATCAGTGTTACTTAAAAACTTTAATTATTTGTTAATAATAGAAAAAATTCTGTTAACAGTTTTTTTAATATTTCAAAATTTATTTACATTTGTATTGTTTATTAATTAATTTTTATTTATTTTTTTCTCAACTTTTAAACCATAATATTGTTAAAATTAAATAAATAAAAATTAAGAAATATAAGAAAATATTTTTAAAATATTTATGTAAAATCATTTTAAAAATATATTTGTGTTACTTCTTCTTCTTTTTTTTTTTTTTGAAATTTTAGTTAGGTTTTAGGTTATATGACAAATTTCTTAAAACTTAAATTATTAAATTTTTCTAATATTATAGTTTTCTTACTGGATTTTTATTATTAAAATGTATTAGACAGGAATCCCCCTCTTCTATCGTCAGTATTATTTGGGTACATAAAGTTTGTGTGCTAAGTGAGTGAGTGAGTGGAGAAAAAAACATATTGTTATTGTTTGATGTTTATTATGAAGATAAAAATTATATAGTACATAGATAAATTTACTTTTTTTTTTAAATATATTTACTTTCTTAGATTATTTTATTATACATTTAAAGTTGTTATGAGGAAATAAATTCTTATAAGTTAATAATGTTCATTCTGGTTTCCCATTAAAAAAGAAATTCTGTTTATTTTTTCTTATGTAGGAATGTCACTTGTAGCCTTTTAGAGCTTAACTATTTGTTTGAGACAGTACCGTTCAAAGAATTTTTGTGCTTACTCATTGTATTGTTTCAAAATTTCATCTCCTTTATAATTTTGAACATAAATATTTGTTTTCTGTTAAAGTAGAGGTCAAATTTTCTGATGAAATTAGTAGTGTTTAAATTTAAGTTAGAACTGGGCAAGTAAGTTTTTATTATTTTTTCCCCAATTAAAGAAGTATGTTTGTACACATGACGATGTAAATTTTCTGAGCGTCGCGATTGATTTTGTGAAAGAATCAGATTAAATATAATGTCATATACTGGTAATTGGAACTACTTAACTAATACCTACATATTCTTAATCTGCAGAATTTTTTTTTCTTAAGCTGTCCTCATTTCATAAACCACAATCTGTAACATTTTGGAAGTATGCATAAGATAAAAAAAAGTTAATTGCTTGTATCTCAATTAGACCATATGGAATTACTTAATTTTTTTTTTGCAAAACTCATTAATGCCTCCAATTGTATTGTACAAAATTTGTCTGTGAATTATTCTTTCATCTTAAAATGTATTGTATTATATTGTGTAATTGATAGATAATTAGTAGTATGGGATTCCCGCATTAATGCATTATAAATATATAGTGTTTTTGTTAAATATATAAAATTCATAACAGTATTTCAATTGAAATCGATTCTTAGCAAGAAAAGATTGTTTTTAGTTGTCCGTCCTTTCTCTAATTATATAAAGGTAAATTTACAGTGTGATTTTATAATATTTTCTGAATTTATTAATTAAACTTCCAAGTTTAATCGATAAATTTTCTATAAAGAGATTCTTTTGTAGTTGATGATCCCTTCATGCTTCTACTTTGTTATTTAAAATAATTTAACTAATTGGATGTACAATAGATATTTTTATTATTAAAGAATTTGAATTTAAAGTTCTAATTGTAGTAACATTTTTGATATTTTTGTACTTTGAATAGACTTATTATTACTGTAGCTAGTCTAAATATTTTAACATTATTTATATGTAAAGAGGAAGTTTGAATTAATTATGTTTACTAACAGCAGGAAGAAAATATTTTAATACGTATTTAGTAAAATTAAAATTTTGTATTTTCTTATGTTTCAAATTTATGTTTTAGTTGCTCATGAATTTTTAACATGGTGTCTTTTAGATTTCAAGGTTAAATTTTATTTATTATGCTCAATTATTTTTTTCTTATATTTTTATGAAAATTAATTTATTTTTACTCAGGTTTAATTATTGTTTAATTGCATTAGAAGTATTAAAATTGTTAGTACAAATAATCATTTTATAAAAATAAAGTGAATTATTGGTTGTTTGATCTCATTCAATACCTTGAGATTTATTTATTTCTTTTTTTTGCAATATTTTATTTATTAAAATATTGTTTGTTGTATATTTTTCTCAGCGTATATCTTAGTTGTATATCTAATTTTGTTGTGTATTAAAAGTTATAAGTTATACATTTTTTTTCTACATTACTTTATCTATTTAATTTTTAATTATATAGATGCTGTAATTAATGTATTTATATGAAAATTAAGTTTTTTTTACTTTTTTAAGTAATTTTTTTACTCTATTTCTTTATGTTTGGTATTAATTATTAAAATGTTATAACCTGTAGTTATTAACATCGGTGGCTGGTGTTAATTAATGATGCATATATTTGTTTTACCAGATTTTGTAGAACATCTAGAACACAAAAACTCAAAATATCAAAGTATACTCACACTAACACAATAATTCAGATCAAATTGTAATTAACTATACTTTTAACTGGACTTTAATCCAGATTCTGTTAAAGTGAAGAATATTAATTTTTATTTCCCATCTGTAATGATCACTTACCATATGCTTAACCTTACCATTTTATTTTCCATAAAATGTAGGATGCCTTCATCTAATTTATAAAACTGTTAGAATTTATTCTAAGGCTAAATTTAAATCTTTCAATAGCTTTGTAAAAATCAGATACACACTACTAAATATGGAAGTGAATGTAAATAAGACAAATTGACTGACAGATAACCAGGCACAAGAACAAATAGTCATTATTATATCAATTCTGTAGACATTTATGAGCTTAAACCAGTTGGATTCCTCAACTGCATGTTAATCAGCCTTCAAGAATGAATGTATTTAGAATTAAGAGTAATGTGTTTAATTCAACTCCAATACATTCACCCCATTTTCTCTAAATAGGAATCATTAACAATCACATGAGTACATTATCTATATTGCAAGTTGAAAAAACAGTCAAAAATGGCAGATTGAATTGCCATTTTTCCGTTACTGAAAATCTAAACTTTTTGTAAATGAAGTATAATAATTAAAATAAACCTTGCTATATTATTTAATAGTTTTAATAAATATTAAAAAGTGAAGTTCAATTAAATGGAAATTAGATAGACTGGTAATTCTTGAAAAGCTTTAAAAAAATATTAAAAAATAATTGCGGTTTAAAAAAATATTGATTTAATATTTTTAATTTTTATTAATAAGATGCCTAACCTTTTTCAGTCTTATGAACACAGAGTATTTAATGAAAAAAAATTGAAAAACTTTGAAAGAATTAGTTTAAAAACCTCTGTAGCCAGTACAGGACTAGACAATCCTGGCATTGGAAATAATTTTATTGACAATAATCATCAGTAAATGCTACGAAGAGGTCTTGTAACAAATCATTTAAAAAAAAAAAGAAAAATTATAAAAAATGAAGCCAATATTCCATAACTTATTGTTGTAAATAATAAATAAATTTAATTAATTAAATAATGAACAATGATCATTATTGGTATTATGGTTTCAAAATCAAGTCCATTTGGTAAAAAAGAAAAGAATCGTGGAGTAACATTAATAAACTGCATGATATCCCTTACTATCAATTCTGCAATTCTCAAAAGATCTGAGAATTTATTCATGAACTTCGCTGGTTACTTTTAACTGCAAGTGCATGCTATTGACATTAATTAGAGACTAATGAATACATTCTTGCAGCAACACGATTAAAAATAAAGAGAAATTTTTTATTTCCATAAAAACTGTGTATGTTTATGATCTTAAAAAAATATATTATATATATATATATGTGTGTGTATATAAAAAGATTAAAATAATATTGAAGATAATTCAAAAAATAAAAAATAACAAATGACATAAAGCAATAAATGATTTGAAATTGCTTATTGGCAATAACAGTTGAAAAACTACTTTTGCAAGTGTTTGGCTACAGAATCTGATTCAAGTGTAGTTTTAATAAAACTCCTTTATCACAATGATTGCCAACTTCATATCAGTATTACAACCATTCACTGTTGCCCGCACTTTTAATTATCAATTTATTCAATAGATTTTTATTAGTCTATAATAATATTAGAAAGTGGTTTTTTTTTAAATTTTTTTATTTAAATAAATTAAAAAATTAACTTCGATAAGAATGATCAGAACATCAGTATTTTCTTTTTGATGCTGGAACATACATGCAAAGCAGGAGGAATAACTAAATCAGTATAATCATAATTTTATTATTTATTAATGATGAAAAATGTAAAATTACACAATTTATTTTAAATTTTGATATTTAATTGTAGTGTGTTTTATGATATTTACATTTTCTGATGATCTTCAAAATATCTTTTACAAATAATTTTTTCAATTTTATTGATTCAGAGAAAACAATTTTCTAAAGGTTTGGCAATGATCAAATATTTAGTACTGCATAGGATGATAAACAGCTTTTTATTATTTCTAATCAAAATTCATAAAAACACCCACACTTAATCTACCATAGGATATAAAAAGTATGCATAACAAATTTAGTTGTAAAATATATACCAGAAGTTTTTTGTACCACCGAATGGTTTTTCTACTACAAGGTTTAATACATTAGCCCACCGGGCTGGTCTAGTGGTTAACGCGACATCGTAAATCAGTTGATTTCAAAGTCGAGAGTTCTAAGGTTCAAATCATAGTAAAGGTAATTATTCTTATACAGATTTGAATACTAGTTCATGGATATCAGTGTTCTTTGATGGTTGGATTTCAATTAACCACTCTTCTGACCTGAGACTGTACAAGACTACACTTCATTCACATTCATACATATCATCCTCATTCATCATCTGAAGTAATACCTTACGGTAGTACCGGAGGCGAAACAGAAAAAGAAAAAAAAAAAGGTTAATACATATGATCTTCTGTATCTGTTCCACACATTAAGTTATTGTAATTTATAATAGCTACTGGTTTATCAGTTTCAGTGCCTTTTTAGTTTGTGAAAAGCCCCATTCTATTCCCAAATTCAGTAGTAATATAATTCACAATATGTTTATCATGCCATTTCTCATTGTTAACTTCATTACAAGATGCAGATTTGTTTCTACTTTTTTTAATTTTTCAGGTATTAGATGTTTGGGGGTTTTCTTGTGTGTTTAGAGAGTACCAGTACAGTATATATCTCCGTCAAGTCATTTGGTAGCTAGGCCAATGCTATTATAAAAATTATCAAGTTATACTGCTTGACATTGTCTAACTTTTTTTGGAATAAATGCACTCTATATTTTTTTGTATGACCAGTACCACCTAAAATATGCTTTAAATTTTATATGCTTAAGATATGCACCCTTCATATGCTTTAATTTTGAGCACCAAATCATTTGGTTTAGTTAGTAAGTATAATTTCTTAAATGCTTAAAATGCTTGTTTTTTTTTTAATGTATTGTCAAAATATTAAATGACCATGCTAGAGAATCATGGATTAAGCTAGAGGCTGTTCCTTGCTGGGGTAACAAAATGTCAGTAATTTTATTTTTCAAAGAGTCAATTACTATCTTTTCTTTTGTAGACTGACACCAATATTATTCCTGACAGATGAGGGATGTAAACATTATAAAAAAATAAAAATTAAAAAAAAATAAAACCTGTTTCGGGACATGTTTTTTCTAAATTTGGGGCTTGAAATCTCTTCTTACAATCACTAAGATGAGGTAACGAAATAGTTCCAGTGTGAACCAATAAAACTAAAAGCATTTTTAATACATCTAATGTTCCTTCCAATTTGCAATACAAGATTTCACCTTTGACGACATATTAGTAAATTTGACAGTGGTTTGCAAAAAATTATCGTTAACAAGCGTATGAAAAACGTCTTTTGGCATGGTGTTAATGGGAATTAGAATAAGCTTTAACGTACCTGTTTGTTGCTATCTTCTAAAATATTATCATTTTCAACCAAATATCGCAGTAGTTCATTAATTAGAGCTTTATTTCTTCATTTATACTGAAGTCTAGGACTTGGTGTGTCTGCTATTTTCAGATAAATGTGCACACTGTTAAAGACAAAAAATATGTAACAAACATTACTATGTATCAAAATCACTATTTATCAATGACACTACTACACCAAAACAATTCTTTCAAGTACGCCATACTCACTAGAGACCACTACTCTGATAGAAGGGGTTGGCATTAACCAGAGGAAGTAGTCATCCCCAGTTGGAGTGGTCGGCAGTCAACATGTTATATAAAAGTAGGCCCATTAAAAGTGTATTTACTTTATTACTTATCTTCTAATTAAATAGTGATAATGAGATTAAAAGAAATATTTTTAATATCCAAAATGTAATTGTTTTAACTGACAGTATGAACCACACACTCCTTAATTCTGGGAAATGCATTCAAAAAGAAACTTTTTAAATTGCAAATAAAAAAGCACCATCATTTAAAAGAGCTCCATCATGTTAGTTCACTAGTCTTAACATAGCTGATGGATTATATTCAGATTCTATCTAATGACTAAATTCAAAATTAATAACATGTCCAAAATGACTGTACTTTATAATAGAAAAAGGTATTGATTTATTCACTCCAACAATTTTTTAAAGGATTATGCCCTGTCCTACCCTTCCCCTATTGTTTTTTTTTTGTTTTTAATAAAATAATTATTTAAAAAACAAGAATCCAGACTATTAATTGTATACATTCTACCTAAAATAACTATTAAAAAGGAACAAAAAATCATTAAACAATTTTTCTATATTTTCTTAAGGGCATTTTTTTTTAGGATAAGTAGTCTGCTATATTAAATTTAATATTATTGTCTCATTTTATGTTGCAGTCCAGTTCCTGTATAGGCTATATGAGATTATGATTTTAATAGATTCTACTATGTTAAAGACTAATAGGTATCAGGCTTTTTTAAAAGTGTTACTAATCACAATGCATTCCTGCTTCCTTTTGCTAAGGAAATCTTTTTTTTATCCAGAAAACAATGAATTTTTTTTCAAACCACAAGAGGCAAAAGTTGTTTCTTTTTTATAGTCTTAACAGAATACTACCATTAAAATTTAAAAAAGGTTAATTTTTAAATTTTTTTCCCCCAGTGTAGTGCTCGCTTCCCCTTCCAGATAAGACAATTTAAGATAGCCTGTGTTACTTCCAGACCAAACACTTGTTACTGTCCAAAGTTGGTTTTAATTGATTGTGTCTGTGAAGCTACAGAAGGAATCAAACATCCGTAACAGTTACCATACATTGCCATTTGTTCTGTAGACATATTCAAGTAAAAAGACATGAATACATGTGAAAAAAATGACCAAGTTTGATTGAAATTTGAATCCACAACCTTCAGAAATTCTGCAATTCTTATCACAGAGGTTAGCTGTGCATTTATTATTTATATATTATTCTATTACCATTACTATAGCCTATTATCATTACATATTACCTGTTTATCTATTATTAAGTAAACTTACACACAATTTTATATACAGTTGCTCTTAATGGTTTAATGTAGGAACTTAATATAAAAGTCATGATTTCTTTGTTTTGCCTTATAATTTTATTTTGGTTTATGGGCTTGGTTCAGTTGTAGAAGTATGTATGCATTAATATCTCATTAATTGGAACACATGATTGATATTTCTGTTACTTTGCATTAAATTCCCTGTCATATTCTTGCAACAAATAATATTAAATAAAACTGTAATAAAAAAAATTTTAAAAATCAATCAAAAGCTTTATGACTAAAAGTAAATTTTTACTTACTTTTATAATTCATAATGTATATGTAAAATTATTGTGTCCATCTGTACAAGATTGCAATTTTGTTGTGAAGTTCCCATTACTCACCTGGTTTCTGTGGTGTCGTACTGTTGTTAGATAGCAGCTTTTAAATCAGTTGCCCTCAGCTTATGTTTGAAAACTTCAGCCTTCAAATGCCCCAGTAAAAATATTCATAGACTGAAAGGTAAGGTGAATGTGGGGGTAGACTGGAGGATGTTGCCTTCTTGTGAAATAGATTAAACACTACAAACATTTCTCTCAGAACACCCATGAATTGCATAACTGTTAAGTGGTGACTTCATCTTCATATTGAAGCACACAACTTGATCCCAACTTTCATTAGCTTTGGACCAAGAGGTAATCATTTCAACAAAAAAGATCAGTTGCATTAAAAGCTTGCATTTCTCTCCTCAAAAAAGTATAGGCTTATCACTTCAGAATAGCATACAATTAGTGACATGTTCACAGTAGAGATGACTCTCAGAGGGTTATTTTCTGTGTACTAAAAAATTCTGATGTCAGAGTCGATTAAATGAAATGAACGGTGGAAGTTCATTAAATGAAATGTTCAGTGAAACATTTTGAAAAATAGCCTGGTAAGATTCAATGCACTTGATATTTATATAGTTGCTGTACGCCTAACATCCCATCATGGAGATCCTAGATCATGAGCATCATGGAGACTGTATAATGGCCTGACCTTATTTTTGGATGTTTTCAGGCTTATCAAATGATTTATTTTTAAAATCGAAGCTTTAGTTCTAAAATTTATAACATGGTCTTCTGTTAAGAACCAGAATTCAATCTAGCCTGAAAGGAATGTAAAATAATTACTGTGTTGTGATAACAGAATCGCAATTTTAAAATTAAGCCTTTGTCATAAATTCAAGCTTACTCTGTGCTAAGATTACAACTGAAATGATGTAAGGTATTCTTTACAACATGATTGCTGTACCATGCCTCACTCTTGTCAGTATTTAACAGCAGAAGTGGGGAATCTAACAGAATTCCAAATTAAGCAAATAAACAATCAAAACTTAACTATTTCAAGGGCAATTGATATATCAGTGCCAATTAGCTGTTTGACAAACTGACTATTTTTAACTACTTAACCTCCAATTATGAAATCAAATAGTGCCATTGGATCTCCAATTTTTTGATATGTAATTCTCTAACAGCTTTTAATTAAATTTATGGTTGGTTACCTTATGTATATGGCAAAATTGCTTATTTAAAAAAAAATATTTTTTTATAAAAACCTTCCTTACAATAGGGCTTACATGTCAATTATAATAAATTTTTCAATGTGATATTTCTGGAAATCAGTTTTTGGCTGTAAACCAGGTCTCTGGGACATTATGATTAGGGCCTACATTGGGCTTCATCTAATTCATCATAATTGCCCTTTTTTTCTCTATAATTGTCCAAAACTGCATTTTCTTGATCACTTTCTTCAATATTATAATCAGAATCTTTATTACCATTATCATTAAATGCATTTTCAATACCTGAATTTGTTAAAAAAAAAAACTACTAGAATGACTGATAGATGCCATGCCAACTAACGGAAAACATTAACTCACATTGAGAACTTAAACATAAAACTACATATCTTCAATTTTATCGATATTAAGTGGGTTTACGATCTTACAAGCAGATGTCAGTTTGTTCTTGAATTTATGTACACAGCCACAGTTAGCTTAAAAATTGTCCAGGCATAGTCAACGAAGAATTGCTACCTGTAAATTTCATTGTAGAGTATATCTCCTTCACAAAGTAGCTGGTACCAGTTAATTATGATGTCAAACTATATTTGACAAAAAGAGTACAAAGTTTAAAATAATACAGTCTGTAATTAAAAGCAGGGTTTAACTAAGATGAACACATTGAGTATTGGGAAGAAATATAGACTAACAGAAATTAATTTGTAAACTGGACTGAATTTGTTATAGTGATATAAGCAAAGTAAATATTTTTGGTTAGATACTATATTTTTGGTTAGAAGGAAGAAGAAGAAATGTGAATAAAAGAAAGATGGATCGTAAGGAAAAATGAAATTTCTCTACTCTGATGGCAAGGAAGCATCAAAAGCAATAAATCATGTGCCACTAGTTTGAGATTTAAGATGATATCAATAATAATATGGTGACTTAAGTGAAAGCTTAAAAGAACGTATAAAGAAAATTCCCTGCCTTCATAAAATACAGACAAAAATAGAATTGTTTATATCTGTTGTCAGAAATTAATAATACTGCAATTAATATGCAACTGAAGATAATTTAAATTCTGGCTAATAAAATGAAATTTTATCTGTAACTTACTTAATAGCAAGTGGTTTTTTGTTATGCTAATGCTGTTAAAAAATTAAAATAAAAAAAAAATTGTAATTTCATTCAAATTGCCACTTATTAATTAAAAATTAACGTCAAAAACATGAAGGAATTATGCTGTAATGTAAATATACTTTCCTTTTGATGTTGTAAACTCAATGAAAAACTTTAAAACTCAATTTTAGTTTGATTTAATACTTAATTTAAATGTTGCATTATATCTTGAAATTTCAAACTATGTAAAGCTTTAATCTATGCACTTGCCATCAGGAAAAAATTATTGTTTGTCCTTAGTGTTTAAATTTTTTCTATCTTTAACTGTGGAGGTCCAGGAGATTGCACAATTATCCAATTGTATTAATATTGAATCAGTATTATTTATACCATGTGTGTTACATTTATTTATATCACAATGAATCAGAATAGTAAAAAATCTTTCTGCCTATTTTTTCATTATTTATAAGACTAGCCGGTCAGGGCACATTTCACACTCACCCTTCCTATCTAACCAGAGGGCAGACCCCCTTGGCTAATCGATAAAAATGTATTTTGCACGATTATTAGCATTAGCCGATAAACACCACTTCCTTGTCGTGCACTTCTTTCTCATTTTTTTTTTTTTTATTGTATGTTTTTTAGTCGAGTGTTTGCAAGCCCAAATCAAGTGAATTTCTTCTTTAGTATAGTAAAAAATGGGCAAAATTTGCAATCATTCAAAATTTATTTTACATTTCTTTACCCCTTTCAAGATCAAATTTTTTAGATGTTCACATGAAGATTACACACCCCAAAAATCAAGGTGATAAACCTTTGTTACAGAAAAATTAAAAAAAAAAAAAATTAATAAAGTTCAATATTACTCCATTTTAACCCTTTAAACTTAGAATTTCAAAAAATCCTTTCTTAGTGTGCACTTACAAGGAAAAATGTGTAAAGATAAAATTTCATCAATTTATCTTAAGCAGATTTTGCTGGACATTGATTATGAATCGGTCTAATACGTGTTGTTTTATAGTTACAGATTATCTTGAAAAGAACAAAAAAAAAGTTAGAGAAAAATGATAAAATTTTATGAAATACTGGACAGACTAATTCTGGCAACTAATAACTTTTTAGTAATAGAATATTAGTATGGTTTTTTACTCTTAAGTAATTATAAAAAATGAGGTTTAAAAATACACAACAAACAATATTGTTGCATAATTAAGAAATTAACTATTCAAATAATTATTAATATAGGTTAGTTTTAAATAGACTGAAAGTTGAGAATTCTACTGAATAGAATTAGAGCTTTGTAAGTCTTAAATAAGAATTAAAACTGTAAATTAATTTGACTGCTTCATGCGGTCTTGCCAGTTTCAAATCATAATAAGCTTCATAACCTTTAATAGTAGTTTTCCATTATGTTGAAAATGTTTAAATTTTTATGTAAATTATCTGGAAGACAGTTCTGAAATTTAGGCTCATCTACTTAAAATTCCATAATTTTAATTGTTATAATTCAAATATTTGAGGTGATGTTTTATTGAATGTAAATATTTTTATATTTAGTGTAAAATATATTTTTTCTAACAAAAAATAAAAATATATATATATATATATATATATTACTTTTAATACTATTAGTAGGAGTTAAGATGCAAAGAATATTCAAAATGAATTAACATTATGACACAATTGGCTCCCTAAGACAAAGTCAGTGTGTGATAGCATCAGTCACAATAGTGTTAAAAATATTAATTGCTTGAAATGTTAGTTGTTAGTGTATTTTTTGTTACTTAGTTTTGTGTTTCTTTTATTAATATTTGTATTAATTAGTTAATCTGTTTGTGTTATCTCTGAGAAATAATTATTAGAAGAACCTATACACAGTTTCAGTGTATATTTATTTAAAAATATTATGAGTACAGTAATGAGATTTTTTTAAAGAATTTCAGTGATTGATTTTTTTTTTAAATATTTATTCACAATAAGACCCAAGAGTTGTCTTGTTGTTGTGATAAAAGTTAAAAATATTTATTTGCTAGTTCAAAAAAAAAATGTAGCTTAGTTTTTCCAATTATTTTATTTTGTAAAAAATGTCATTTTAATGATTTAGTGATTGCTTAGTCTAGTACTAAATACAATTTCTAATTGTGTAAATTTTAATTATATGATTTCTGCTAAATCTTTAAAACTCATAAATAGGAAGGATGTTCATAAATTAAATAAAAAATTCTCAGAGGTTTGTAAAAGTTTTTATGCTTTAAAACTAGAGTAGAGGTTTAATGTTGCTTCTATTATACTGTTGCCATTCTGAAGAGCCTATATTTATATAACCATTACTTTGATCATTATCATCATTCATCAAAATGAACCTCACTTATGTTACACTAGTACCTCCTAATATTATAATTTAATTAGTTCCTGGAGAGTATACATATTCTTGTAAACTACAGGTAGTTACTGAGGAGGGTATAGCTGGTCAGGACCAACTATACCCTCAGGTTTGATTTCAAACTAGGGCTGATATACATTTTTTCACTCATTTCATCCATCTAAAAATCATCCTGATTAAAATATTTATAAAACCACCTCCTAGGTTGTATTAAAAAAAAAGTACTGATATTGTTTTACAATATAGAGTATATTTAATACATCAGATGTGTTGTACAAATGTGCAGTCTTCTGCAACATCATTGAAACCACGATTCAATAATAATAATAATTCAACTTCCTTCTTTTTGCTCTCTGTGTTCATGATTGTGTTTCTAATTGAGATTTATTTCTATTACACTTAAATATCAGAGAAGCCAAGTGTTTGCCTTCTAGTATTACCATAGGTAACTACTAGTGAATATTTTTTTAGCATCTGGAAAGATCTACATTTTATCTTTTTTTAATATTTTATTGTTGTGTAATCCAACCCTTCTAAATTAATTAAATCACCCTCTACTAGCATTTGCAGTACTTCATGCCTCGTTAAGAGATGTACAAATTGATTTCCTTTGGGTAATCTATTCTGTTATAACATTTTTTTACTTTTCTTATGAGAATTTCAGAAATTTTAATTTTCTTCACAGAATAGTTATAACATCTTCTTACTTTCTTTAAGTGCTTGTCTGTTATTTATGTTACTTACAATTAAATCTAATAAATTTCAATTTTCAGCTGTTTCATTTTCTTTCTTACAAACCTTTTAATTTAAAAATTCTTAATTTTTTTTTTATAAGTCTTAAACATAATCCCATTGATTTTTTTAAAGAAATTCTTTTTCCTATCATTAGGTTACAAAATATTTATTTTTCAATGAAGATTTATATTAAAAATAATATATATCAGGTCAATACTTATAATGAATATGAAGTACTATAAAAATTTAATTATAACTTCAATCCCACACCCCAAAACGAAAACGTGCAAAATCTTTTATTAAAATTTTGAAACAAAAATTTTCATCTATAAGTCAGTCCAATGGAGTGGAAAATTTTTATTTTTAAATTTAAAAAAATGCCGTTTTGTGTACATGATAACAGAGAAAATGATACAGAAGGCAGGGACAAAGTGAGAGTCAACAAAACTAATAAAGGCAATTTGTTGTAATAATATTGCAGGTAGTAGTAAAACATTACAAATCACATGTTTTTAGTGTTTTTGAGTGTCATTATAAGTTAGTAATTGTAGCAGGCTATTGTAATTCACAGAAGTCTTCTGTGAAAATATTTTCATCATCTAAAATGACATGTTCATGTGTTTAATTATAACCCACATTATATTTGTTTTATAGTCATAAGCAGTTTTTTTACTACTTGGATTCATTTATTTGATCTACATATATTGATTTGTAACAAAAAACACAGTTTCGATTCTTCTTTATTCCACAGATTTGCAGTATTCTTAATGAATTGTTCATAGCAAGAGTTCATTGCTTTAATTAATTGTTTAGCCATGGCTGTATAACACCAATAGGCTGTATAATGTATTCATACTAATTCAAATTATACGAAAAATCAATTGATTTGATTGTTTATCCATTTTTTATATGTTAATGCATGCATTACTATCTTTTAACTTTCTATCAGCTCTGTATGTTAGAAAACCCTTATGAATAAAAACCAATTGTAGAAGAAGCCTATCAGAGATTGAATTCAGTATACAACATGTATGAAGATCATGAAGCCAGAAAATGTATAAAAATCTTTTTCTCTATTATAGTTCATAGTATAACAGATTATTTCTTCCAATAATCAGTTTACTTTTATTCACATTATTAAAATAACATTGATTTTCTATAGCTAAATTCTAAATCAATTTTCTCACTTATGAAAAAATGAACAAAAACTTTTTTTTTAATTTTATTACCTATATCCTGTTTTACTTTTTTTTTTATCATAGAAGCACAGTTCTTTACTAAACTTTCATTTATTTACCATAAAGAATTTATCACTGATTTCTGTTGAATAAAATTTTTATTTTTTAATGAAGAGTTTAAAATTGTATAATGCTTATGTAAGTTTATTGTGTTTAATGTTTTAATTTACTTGTAATTATGCCAAATATTATATGTTATATATTA
Organism: Zanna intricata; assembly: GCA_010016005.3. Lineage (NCBI taxonomy): Eukaryota > Metazoa > Arthropoda > Insecta > Hemiptera > Fulgoridae > Zanna > Zanna intricata. Next base: position 14,022 of record JAAAKQ030122066.1, on the reverse strand, counting down.
GTAATATGTTTTTTACTTTTTCTGGGTTGTAGACTTTAATAGTACCTTTCCGTTAATGTTTTGTCTTTTATATATGTGAATTGTATTAATTGGTCAAAAATATAATCTTATGTACGAGTACAGAGGTTTTATGTAGATCTATTCAAATGATTTAATTAGTTTATCAGAATGTAAAATAGTTAAATGTTTTTTTCTTGTAATTATTATAATTTAAAGATATTTGTTTTTTCTATTAGTGTTAAAAGTTATTAAAATTATATTATGAATTGTATTTTACAAATGATCAATATTATTAATATGTTAAATATAGTGGGAGGTTGTCAATGTAAACAATTTTTTTTTTTTTTTTGTCTTTGTTAAATGGATTTTTTTTTTTTTTGTAAGAAACTTACCTTTTTTCCAAATGCAACCAATTTTTATGATTCTTTTGGCAGTCCTGAGCAAGTTTCTTCAATGTAACTGAAATGAAGATTTTTTAAACAAAAAGTTACTTTTTCATATTTGAAATTTTTTTTTTGTTTCTTTGTTATTATCATTAAATTATTATTATAGTATGTTTGTTAATATTATTCTAAAATTCATAGTATTTTCATGTAAAACTTAAAGAAGGTTGATTGGAAAGCTAAAATAAAATTAATAGGTATTTCCAAATTCCTAATAGCCTTATACCATGCTAGTATTCTCTTTATAATTTTCTGCATTATTTTTCTTTTAAAAACACAGTTTAATTGGCTTCAAAAAATGCTCTTGAATATGAAAAAAAATAATACTTTTTTAAATATTGCCTTTTTGAAGCCAGCAGAAAATTGGGGAAAACTGAAATCTGAAATTCAATAGATTATGAAATCTTTTAAATTGACGCAAACTTGAAAATAATTAAAAATCTATTAATTTTTTATTTTTATTGCTTTTAAATTTTGACCAGTTTTTTTTAACACCCACACAGCATCTGGAGTCACCCTTAGGCATGTCATCAGCCGCTACGCAGTGTTGTGGCAGCAGGTTAACCTACACCCACCCTTTCTTGGGGTCCTTTAAGGACGTCTCCTTCGGGGTCTTCCCTTATGGAAGCACTCCTACACCCCGCTTCTGCCGTGCTGAAGAGCCCCTCCTCAGGGGAGCTGACCTTCCCAGACCTAACACCTATCCCTACCAGGGATCGAGTGCATGTTCCACGCACATGGCCCCTCTGTTCTCAATCCTCAAGGGGCACCCCATGCATCCATAGAAGTACCCCGATCCATGATACTTTGCATGTGCCCGGATCAAAGTATCCTCAGCAGTTGGACTGCCCCCCTGGCCCTACACATTGCCTTGGTTTGTCTCCAAGCATACACATTTTTTTTTTTCATCTCCGGCAACCCACATGATCAGTTTTTGTACCTGATACAGATAACTGGGATCCCTTTTTCTTTTTTTTTCTCCCGGTTCGGACCAGCAATTAAGCATTATGCAATCTGGGAGGGTGTCCTTTGACTGTAATGGGCTCCCCACCTATCAGCTGTAAGCCTCCTTTTCTTTCTGGGTTAGGATTGTGATGATCCGGCACTTTGCTTGCTCCCATCTGCTTAAACCACTTAGAATCAACTGTAAGTTTCCTTCCAGCATTTTCTCCCATCATTTCCATGTCTCTTGATATACCAGCATTAAAAAAAGTTATGTTCCACCGATTCAATGCTGTCACACTGTAGGCAGTTTTGCCACTCCCTCCTTTTGAACTTATGGAAATATTAAAATCCCTGTGACCTGAGAGGAACTGGGTGAGATGAAATCCACCTCCCCATGACCCCTCCCCACCCAGGGTCCCAGTTTGGGTATCAATCTAAGAGTCAACCTTGCTACAGTGACTCTTTACCATATTTCTGCCATTCATCTAATAACAGGTTAGCTGCATCTCCTCTGGGGGTGCCTTCCCAATAATAACTGGGATCCAGAAATAAATCCTTGACAGAAGTCTGGGGTTGCTACACATCTCTTGTAATCAAGGAAAATTTTTTTTTTTTTGTAAATACTAAACTGATAAATTTAAAAATTAAAAACTATACCATTTTACAATTAAATTATTGTTATGTAATGTTTTACCAAGAAATAAAAATCACTTACTCTGTTCATTTTATTATTAAATTTGGATTCTGATACTTAATGATTAGCAAGCTATAAATCTCAGTTTTTTAAGTATGAATTGGAGTAAACTCCATTTAAAATGTAGTTTACTGCAATTTAAAGTTTTCAGACCCTTGCAAAAAATTTTTATGTTTTGAATTTCAAAGAAATATTTTGAGACTCAGTATATATTTGCATATAGTTCTGTCCACAGTTATTTCTTAGTTTCCATAATATAAGTAAATATTAGTTTCCATAAATGTAAGTCATATTATAAATGAAGTTACAGTTTCGATTTTTCTTTCAAAGTCTCTTTCCAAATAATTATTAAAACTACCGTCTGCAAATAGTTATTCAAATATTTGATATGTTTTCTAGTTGGCAAAGTTTTTACATGTAAAAAAAATCCCAGATAAAAATCGAATTTGGTTTTTTGCTATATCCCTCACTCCCTTAATAAATTTTTTTGTAAATTAATATGACCAATAACCTGTATATAAAAATAATTGAGCTAAATCTGAAGAAAAGTGGTTTGGTCAATCCTTAGATATAAGGCCAAAAACAGTGTAACACATATATACTTACATGCGTGCATGTATACTGATATATATGTTTTTTTTTTGTTCAGAGTAACTATGTGGATTATAAAATCTAAGATTTTCAAAAACACGATACCCCATTTTTGACTTTTTGACTAGGGGGACAGAGTACTCTTAGTAAGGAGTATTCTTTAGCTAAATTTGCCAGGAAAATAATATATATCTTATATATTCATCTGGAAAATAAAATTATTACCTCATTTATTAGCTGGTTTTCTTGTTACAAATTCAAATTTTCTTCAATTTAATAAGAGATTGCATTAAGATTTAACATTTATATACTTTTAAAAACCAGTTTTACTCTTATTCCAGATGGTTTTTTTTTACCAGTGTCAATGTGAAGCTACTTTAAAAATGACTGTTTTTGCAAACCTTGAAATAAAAACAAATATATATTTATATTTTACAGTAGATTATATATTTCAACAAACTTAATGGGATAAACTTTAGAAATTTAAATTAATAATGGAATGGAAATTACAGTTACGATGCATGATGTGTATATTAAGTTCCCAGGAATATTTTATGTGCAGTCAATTTAATCAGCTTAAATACATTCTCACCTCGTGTCAGATTTCCTTTACTAATTGCCACAGTAATAATAGTTTTTGGCTATGAAATGTGATAACCATGTTGTATTCACATGTTAGGCGGTGGCTATCAAATATGATATTGCTTTCATACGAATCATATACAATTTATCCTGTAACTTGTATACAATTATAAAAATTATAATAGAATAAATATAAATTTAGTAAGTGCTATTGAAGCATTTACAATACATTTGTGGTTGGTGTAAGTTTGCTTTACCTATTTTCTGACCTATTCACAACTTCTGATTTTAGAAATATTGGAATAGCAAATGCTACATTTACATCTTAAATGTTTATAGTCATTATCAATCCTATCGATGAGATGATCCATTTTTGTCTGCGTTTGCCCATTACAATCTGTTAGCTCATTTCTATCCTATTTAACACCTTTTCTTAGAGTAGTGGAATAGGAACTCATCTGATCTGACTTATCTACATCAGCTTTGCCTTTGTTGTACAGTAATATCACTTCTGTTTTGAATAAAGTCCATTAAAATTGTCATTTTGGCATTGTGCTAGAGGATTGAACATTCATAGCCAAAGATGTGTTTGCAAGTTGATTTGTACTGTCTGTTTGGGCAAACTTCAGACTTCTAATATAGGTCATAAAAAAAAAAACAAATCATAAAAAACAAAATAAAAAAATTATTTTTTTCTAAAGAAAAAAGTTAACATTAACTACTACTACTACCTAGGTATTCAAGTGGGTATGTTTATTTATATAATTTATAACATTATTTTGTTTCTTAAAACATTTTTTATGAAAAAACTACACTATCTACATAGACAATTTGAAGGTATTTTCATTTGCCATAATTTCATAATAATGGTTTCTTTTCCCATAATGATACATCATATATCATTCATTACATCATTTCTCTGTATTGTCTTTTACTTTTTTATTAAGTAACAGATTTTTCAACTTTTGCATTTCTTGCAAATAATACATTTTTCAAAAGAACATTTTTTATTGGTTTTTGTTTTTATAAAAAATTAATTTTTACATCAAAGAATATTAATTCTTCTTTAAATTTTTACTTTTAAAGAAGACCTCCAAATTAAGAATTTTTTTTTCTTTCAGTAAGTCAGAATTTGAAAAAAGAATTTATTGTTTTTAACTAGTTTTAAATAATGTATATAAATATTAGTGTGCTTGAAAGAGAATTTTAAATAAACATGTTAATGGAAACGTTTTATCATTGTATGCAATATAATTTATATTGCAATTTATATTTAAATTTTAAAAATTATGAATAATCAAAATAATTTAATGAAGATCAATAACTTTATGGGGGTTTTCCTTAGTCAGGTATTTTGGTTATTTAACAACTATTGAATATTATTTTATTGAAATTTATAAATTTATTTAAGCTGGCTTGTTGCAAAAATATTGCTGACTCTATAGCTGACTGTGAAAAAAAATTTAAAAAATAGATGTAACCAGAAAAAGTTATTACATATGTTTTCTTTTTATTTTAGTATTAGTGGTGGAAAATATTTTAACTGTATTATTTTACTACTTTATTTTGAATAATTATGAATTTTAATACAGTTTTAAACTTAGGCATAAGTATATACATTACATATTTTTAACTATAACATAATATTATATGTAATATTTAGAAAAATAAGTTATCTAGTAACTAATTAAAATGTCCACAATAGGTTTTCTAATTACACTGAAAAACTTTCCCATCAGTTATGTTTCATGTGTCAAATACTGGAACAAGAAAACATTTTCTTTAAAATATATAATACAATTTATATATATGTTCACATATTTTCCTAGGAATTATACAATGCTGTGGTTCAATTTAATTATTGAAACAGCTTCATAGCTAAATCTTTAGGTACATATATCAGAATTTATACATCACATGATCTATTTCACTTAAAAAAAACACAAAAAAATGACTTTTCACATAATTTTCTAACTCTTAACATTTTTGTATGAAAAATTGAACTATTATTTCAGTAAAGTCAGTTATATATATACATAACGTAACTTATATTTAACACATTATTTAAATTTAATCTTATGCATCTTTTTCTGGTAATATCCATTAATTTAAAAAAAATTATCTTGTGTTTATTATGAGAAAATGTAGAAACATCAGTGGTCATAATTTCAATTATATACCAGTAGTTTCAGCCATTGCTGTTTATCCTTTCTTTTTTTTCCATGCCTTTTTTTAATTCTTTAAAGAATCTATGGTATAAATGTTTCATTTATTCAACTTTCATTCATTTCATTTTTTAAGTAAGCCAAAACATCATTTACCTACCATCATACATTATTTCTTCTGCTATATTTCATGAACTGATTACTTTAATTTACTGATGTTAAAGATTGTTGGATCTGTTGTTTTTTATTGGTGGCTAATAACTTCAGCAGACAATACCACTTAACATTTGAATACAAGAATTATACAAGTGTAAAATGGAAGGTTTTAACTAAACATTTACCTGATAACTATTAAACCAATTTTTTTACATATGTTATTTTTATTTAGTTTGTACTTTATTTCTGTTTATTAATTAGCATTTTCTATATAAGGAGAAAATTTATTTTTAATTTTTTTTTCAACCTATTTTTTAATAAGCTCAAGTATTTGATTATATTACAAGTTAAGTTTACTATATTTACTTGGGATTTTTATTTCTAGTGTATAGAAAATACTTGTATTCATTCAGTTTTGTTTTTTATTGTTTCTTAATATGTTAATAAGTGAAATTCAGTAAATGAAAAACTTTTTTTACATTTCTATCAACAAGATTATTAGTTTTAATTGCTCAGTTTGATAAATGGTTTAGTTCTTAAAACATTATGTTTTCTGTAGGAGGTAAATCTGTATTATTATTACTTTAAAATGTCTTACTTCATAGATTTTTAAAGTTTTATTTAATGTATTTATAAGGTTTAATTTGATATATATTCCCTAAATACTACCGTGCAGTTATTTTTTGTGATATATTAAAACTTTATGACAGGTTGATATATTAAAAGGTAAACCAACCTTTGATAGATGAATTACCTCATACGCCAAATTAAATCCATGGACCTTAAATACATTTAAACATGTAATAAAAAAAAAAATATTAAAATAATCTTTGTGACTACCCTTACAAAGTTAACTTTAAAATGAGATAACACAGATTTGTGTTTTTTAACAATAAAAAAATTGTTTTCAATTTGATAGCTCATTCTTATATATTTTTGGGTACTGAATCCAAATATGACCTCAATTTTTTTCCCATCAAGTTACGATATTTCACAAAAGGTTTCAACATTTTTCCTAAAAATATATAAACTAATTTTTAATGAAATTTAGAATTAATTTACTAGTGTTATGAAAACAAGATTATTTAAAAATAATATTGAAACTAATGAAAACATACAATAAAATATGTCCGTACAAATCCTTATAAAATCATTATCTTTCCTTTTTTTATGCTTTTTTTCTATGGTCTTACAGCAGATCATACCTTTTTAACATCCAAAGTAGTCAGCTGTCATGTTTACATTCCATCTCCTTTGGTCTCCTCTCCATCTCTTTCATGTTCTGGTGAAATCTTTCCCCCTGCTTATCACTTAACTGCACTAAGATTTTTGGGAAAGTAGTTGAGATATGAATCTAGAACATGCACCTTTAGGTTCACTTTACAGTCAGTTTTTCTTATATATTTTGTACAACATTTTTATAATCTTAATTTTTTTTTTTTTTCCAAAAAACTTTGTAATTAATTGTATTGAACGCTTTCAAAGGTTGTTTTTCTGCTTCCTCCATTTTAAATTCAAATTTTTCAAAAGCTTCCTTATATTATCTTTGCTTTCGATAAACTTGGAAACTGGTTACAAAAATTCTTGAAACATTTTCAGTCTTTCTTTAATGCACTGATAGTTGCTTTATAAGCATCAGTAACTTGAATAAGCAAAAGATTGCTTAGCTGTACTATTTTCAATGGTTTTATACCAACTGTTAAGGTTCATCTTGGTGGCCATTCTTATTTTTATTAAAGTGTTGCTTCCTATCACAACGATTCCACCTGTACAAAAAACACGGATATTTCGTATAACCACATTGTAGTCCAAGTAATAAAGAAAGTACCTTCCAATATTGATCTTTATACTGAAGTTTAATTAAAAGTATCTCAAGATTTTCATTACACTCTTTCAAATCAACAAGATACTCCACTTGTATAGAAGCATACTTACTTCCATTGTACAGAATAACTGCCTTAAGACTCCTTTTTGATAAATCGATGAACAGTCTCCATTCAGAAACCTTTTCGTCAATGTGGAATTGTTCCATGACTGTATATCATTACAATAAGCTAATTTATCTTCTTGAGAAATTTAATGAACAAAATCTTTTTATATTCCTAAACCTGTAAAATGTAGTGAAAATAGTGGCTAACTAAGTTAGGAACTTATAAATAGTTGCTAACAAAGTTTTTCCTTCAATCCTGATTTTAAAAGTTCAGTAGAGTCATTAGGAAGTTTTAAGTCCCTCACCAAATTATTTAATTTTGATTCCTTGAACAGTTTTGGTTTATCACTTTCAATATTATAATCATCATTTTTATCAATCATTCATTAGCACAAGCCCCTGATACCATTTCTTCATCACATATATCATCTAATTTATTTGGTTGTGAAGGAACAGGTATTTCTGATTAGTGAAATACTGGATATATTGCTGATGAAAGATTTGAGTAAAAACTCCTTCCTATTTTTTAATTGAATCCCAGTATTATACATGAATAAAATTAACAATAATTGCTATGATTGGTTGGTTCTCTCCAAAGCGGAAAGATCACTTTTTTTTTACCACTGGCGAAGCTTCTCAACACACACAGAATAAATCTTATTAGAAACCCAATATTTATCTTGGTCTCTAATCTCACACCAAATATGCAAAAGTACTTTTTTTACAAATTCTGTAATGTTTCTTTATTGTTTTTTGACAGTAACATTTTCACAAATTATAGCAAAGTTAGCTGTATTAACACAACCTCTTGATGCCATTTGAATTTAATTTCATAAAAACTTTTTAGTTTTTATGAATTTTAGTAAGTTACATAAAGTTACTTTTAAAATAAGTATAGTTACTTGGAAAATATAAGTGCATAAAAATAAATTATTTATTAAAAACATTATTAGTTAAATGAAGGAATTTGTTATGAACTAATAAACATATAAACAAAAAACCTTGAGGCAGCTCTTTTATTATATTTAAAATACCAGCCTTGAAGAGGACCATTT
>JAAAKQ030122065.1:54418-83399 GCA_010016005.3 Zanna intricata | reverse complement strand
CAGGCAGGCAACGGTTGGAATATGTAAAACAAATTGTTAGGGATGTAGGATGTAGAAGGTATACCGAAATGAAACGATTGGCACTAGATAGGGTATCTTGGAAAGCTGCATCAAACCAGTCAAATGACTGAAGACAAAAAAGAAAAAAAAAATTATTTTGTAATAATTCTGAGAGTAAATAAACAATATTAAAAGTAAAGGACGGCTAAAATATTTGTAAAGGAAGGCTGACTCTGACTGAAATCTTCATGAAACAAACCTTCTTTTTCATAAGTCATGTAATATTGATAGGATAACTGATTTTGTAAATGTTCTATATATTTCTCTATAATTATTGTGTGCACCTTATTGATGAATTATTGATGTTTTTTACCTATATACTTTATTATATTCTTGTATTGCAATTCATGATGAAAACAATGTGTTCCTTACGCTCCGGAAATTAATAATTATGTGTTAGGTTGATTTCTTCATGATGTTAGGGTGATTTCCCATGTTAGGTTAGATTATATTTTATGTGTAAAAGAAATTATATATATTAATATATGAAAGGCGTTAAAAAAACGTTGTGTACGCCAAGGAATGAATCGTGGCGATGTTCAGGGCCAGGAAGGCAGCCCAATTGCTGAGGATGCCCTGGTCCGGAGGCTCACGCAAGAGAATGCCTGGATCGGTGTACTTCCGAGAATGCATGGGGCCCCTCAAGGGATTAGAGGGTCGCGCACGGTGAAGGGGGAGGACTTGGGTGTGTGCAACGCACATTCGACCCTCGGTAGAGCTAGATGATAGGGCCGGGAAAGGCAACTTCCTTGTGGAGACTCTTCGGCACGCCAGAGGAGGGGTGGTAGGCTTAATCTGCTGCCACGACACTGCGCAACGGCTGAAGACATATGATTAACAGTGGTTCCAACTGCTACGTGAAGGTAAAAAAAAAATAAAAAAAGGAAGGAAGTCTGTAATGTTTGGCTACATGCCAAACATTGACAGATGATTGTTACTTTCTAATTTTGTTAGATACAAAAATAATTACACATTTTTCAAAAATAAACATTTTTGACTCTTAGTGTTAAGAGTCTTAATCTCTTTTAAACTATTTTTATAACAGAGAAAAACTTAAGTATAACAAAAGTTTGTTTAATAAAAATGCGTTAAGACTCAAATTAGTTTAAAAATAAAAAATAGATTAAATATCAAATACAGAATTTACTTTTTTAATGTACAAAGTCGAATAAAATAAAACAATTTTATAACGGATTTTTAATTATTCTAGACATTTAAACCACTTCTTTTTTTTTTCTTAATTAAAAATCTTTTATAAAACCGTCTTCCCGTTTTCATTTCATTTCTGGCGATAAAAATGTGTAGATATTTACAATCCTCAACCCTCGTGTAAGACAAGTAAGATTTTAAATCCGCAATACTCAAGTAACAGAGGGGGACGACACACTAAAATTGAACATAATCTCCGAGAAGCTTAAGCGACTAAAAAAAGGCAATAAACTTTTAGTTCAGTTTAATTCAACATGTTTTCGGTTATAAGTGAATTTATTGATATAATCAAAGTACTAGGAGGCTTTTTACTTATACTTGCAAAAAAACCTACAGAAGAAACATAATATCTATAAGATACATAATTTAAATTTATTTATCTGACATCAATTTATACTTTCCAAGAAACAGATTCGGAAAGCTTAAGTATTACATATATATTAAAAAAAAAATTAAATGGAGGCTACTTATGTCGGATTTTAGACAGTTGATCAGCATGAGCTTAAAAAAGAAACAAACATTTTAATAATCTCGTTTAGATTAAAATAACAGAGAAACTGCAAAGTATCAGGGCCTCTTATTTTCTGCTTGGTCAACCTCAATTCTTTCTTCATAACGTAAACCGCATCACTTTCTGTTTGGTTTACCGCTAATTTATAAGTACGAAAAAACACCATCCATTAAAGGGGAAAAGACCTCAGACAAAAAAGTGAAATTTTTGTTTAAAAAAGTAACATAATAAAAGGAATTTTTATGCCACTACGTAACAATTAAACGATAATATTCCTTTCTGTGAATTTTTTAATATTTTAAAGATCAATAATTAAAAAGATAAAAAAAAAACATCCTTTTGAAAATATTTATTTCCAAAAATTTTTTAGAATATTATACAGCAAAATAAATATTACATTACGAGTATATTACATAAAATAATTAATTTGTATATATGTACACATTAATTAATACCTCCCGTAATAAATAATCAATCGATTTATTTATCAATAGACAAGTTTTATATTAAACGTTAAGATTATTAACTGGGCGATGGCCTATAATTACCGGAGGAAAAATACGTAAATAAATAACTAAATAAATGAGTGATTGATTTTGATAACTTTTTTTGCGTTACTAGGTTTAGAGGACTTTGAAGTAAAATATTTCTATACCATGTATAAATAATAACAATTAGGTTACGATTAAACTTTATCAAGCAAAAGTTATATATTTTCTATAAACGATTAATGTTTACGTATTAAGAAGACAATAAAATTATCTAATCTAAATATTAATTTGACCTAAATTTCAAAAATAAATATTTTTCAGGCGTTTTAAAGTCAAAACAGAAGGAACATTGTCAGGCAATAGGGAACGGTTTAATTGCAGTAAGTATTCTTTAGATCTACCTATTCTCATAAAAACAAAAACAAACAAGTGACAGTAACCTACAGCAACCTACAACAACGATAACGACGCATAGGCGGGTATTTCAATAATACAAACTACAATATTAGTCGAATTAACGAAACAAATACTAATATATAGATGCAATCAATCCGTGTCTTATAAGCGATTGAATCATTCGGTAAAACGCTTTAACTGGCTTTACAGGATTCCGCAATTAAGAATAAGCAGAATTTACATTTAAAAATACGTTTGGATATTAAACGTCCGATAAACAACCTGAAATATTCGGGGTGTGTCCGAATATCACGTCTTATTTACTACCCCAAAAGGAATCCACATTTAATCTGACAAAAAAGTACTTTGTAAAACAGAAACTGTTTCAAAATTACATTGCATCAATTCTTATAATTTTGAAATCGTTAACTAAATTTAATTTACGTCAAGTAAATTATAGATACACTTGTAACAATTAAGGAAAAAATCTTCCATTTCAAATTTCGAACAATAATCTTTACTTTTTACGATTTTATTTACTTTAATTTTAGTCACTTCGAATATCTCATTAAAATGCAAGCTCACCTAGCAACCGTAAAAATCGATGCCACAAGGATAGTGGAACTTCTGTATCCTATTTTAATAAAATTAAAATTCCATGGAAAGTAGTTTCTGATTTTTGTCCGATGAAATGTTTAGCTTGAATCCGGTAAATTTAAAACGGTTAAATCAAAACGGGAGTTGTTTAATTCTCTACAATTACTTTTTTTACGAGGTGCATCATTTGAGCAACTACATATCAAAAACTATTTTTTATCAAGAGGGAACGGCCCACTAGTGAGCATCTCAAGTAAACGTATAAAAATACTAACATTTCAATCGTGTTAACAGCTAAATAAGTTCACAAATTTTTTTTAAAGCAGATTATCTTGCTCAAGAGTAATTCTGTAGAAATATAAAATCATATTACAAATAAAAATCGACAAATGGGCACATACTAAACAAAAAAATAGTCACCGAAGCAAAATCATTTTGCTAAATATTATATGTACATAGCGATAGCTAAAAAAAGGAAATAACAAAATTCACTGTATTTTACAAATTGTATTCACGTACATTAAATAATTAATTCTTAACGGAACGTGATTCAGCAGAGGATTCAAAAAAAAAAAAAAAAAAAGAGAGAGAGAGTGAGGGGGGGATAAAAAATAGTGAACGATAAGCTCTTTGTGTGTCTTACTATTTATCCAATACTGAAATTTATCTGGATAATTTACACCTTAAATGATCATCAAAATTAAAGAAAAACAATCGTATAAGACCGATTCAGACCGGTCCACCGGTTGTTTAATTAGAAGGAAATATCAGTTAATACAAGGATAGTGTCAATCAATCAAAAAGGAGTAAAACTGATAAACAAAATTTCATAAAAACAAACGACGATTTAATTCCTGATAACTAAATACAAATAAAAATAAAAAAAACCGTGAATAAACCCTGTCTAATCGATCACATCGTTATATTTCAATAGATTCGTCACCGTATTTGTATGACCTTTCAAAGGAAAAAAAATTGAAATTAATTTTAATATTACAAAAGTTATTTTGAACTACAAATATTTAAATATTAATAAAAAAAATAAACAAAAAAATAACTAACTCTTATAGGGAAAATAATTTTCTAGGTTGCACGGCAAAGACGTCGTAACGGGGAATTTAACAGGTAGAAGGCCGTGACCGCCATTCACCATAGCAACAACACCGGTTACCTACCTTAATCCTCTGATAGTTTTCTTTGCTTCAGATGCACACGAATTGTGATTAATCGTCATTTCTTTCACGGACTTTTTGTGGAAAGTTGCTACGTACAGCGCAAACTCTATCGCGAGAAAACTACAGAACGGATCTTCATCATAATGCTCTATTTGTTATCACATTTATCAAAATAAAACCAATAATAATATAATCTATCAGATCGTTACGTAATTTAAAATTATTCTTCACAAGAAAGTTGAATGCAGTAAGAGATAACAATTAAAAGTAATATTTTTGAAGTTGTAAACTAATTAAATTCTATCAAAGCAAATAGGCATCTAATTTAATTTTTTTTAAACAAATATGCATTTTATAAACTACTAGGAGGCTACGCCCCCCGGGCCGCGTCGCGGCCAGCATTTCTGTGTTTCTCTTACCATGTCATAATGTAGGGAGACTAAAGTTCGCTCGTATCTCGATTCAGAGTGAGGAAAAATTTGGGTAAGACTTAATTAGGTCGGAGGTCCCGGGTTCGAATCCCGGTCAGGCATGGCATTTTTCACACACGCTACAATTCATTCATCTTCATCCTCTGATGTAATACTTAACTGTGATTCCGGAGGTTAAAAAAAAAAAAAAACTTAATTAGGTTAAACTTGATTATCCGAACTACTGTCCGTCCCAATAGATCATTTAGGTCTCGAGTTATTGCAGTTTTCGTGTTTTCAGCATTTTTCTTGCCATTTTATAATATAGGGAGGATTAAATATTTTACGGTACCGATCTCATCAATATTTTATCATGGTTTCTCCTAATGCTTCCAGGCAAATGCTGGTGCAGTTCCTTTCATGTTATATCGTTCGTAAATATGTTTTTATAAAATAATAAAAACATTGCAATACCAAAAAAAAGAAAACAAAATGAAGAAAAATAATGACAAAAAAATTTAACTAACAACTGTTTAATGAATTGGGTACTGTAACACTTTGTTTACATTAATATTTATCATATACTTATTTATTAATATAAAATTTCAGAAAGATTTATGGGCCAAAAACCAGGGTTTTATGGATATATCTTCAGCTTTTTTCGTTCTATTAAAGCTAATGCGGTTTAACTAATGCTTTTTATGAAAACTATAGCTCCATTTAAGTTTACACCAAGTATAAAGGTAATTATTTTGTTATTACTATAATTACTATATGATAAACATTATTTTCAAATTATAACTATAATAATACAGAAAAAACACGTAATAATTAGTTTAATATTTAAAATTAAAAAAAGGCTTTGGTAAAACGTACCTTCAATAAAATATAGTTTTATTTAAAGTTATACGCGAGCTAGCGTAGGAGCGCTTGATTCAAAATAAAAATGTGAGCACATACAGCAAACAAAACATATTACTCTCGATATAAGGGATTATAAAAAACTTATCTACTGAATCGGTGGAGGAAATGTGACATCTTTATTACTTTTCTTAACGGACAGAAACGCGTATGTAAATTCCTTGTTAGGAGGATCTTACCTTAACAAAGAATGAAAACAATTAATTTGCAGTAACGGCATCAAAATAGAATTAACTTATGAAATTTAATAAAGTACAATAAATCAATCCAACTAACATACGATAGTGTTTGTTATTGTAACCGGTTAAGTTTTTTATCTATCCGTAATTTTTTCTTCTACGAACGGTTTTACCTACAACAAAAAATTATAATACACATATCAATGAATTGTTTTCCTCAATAACGAGGAAAAGTTGATCTTATTTTTTTTTTTTTAAATAAAAAAAAAGAAAAAAATTTATCAGCATTGGCAAGAACACAATATGCAGCTATTTTTCTTCAAAATTAAAAACCGAAATAAAATTACCACGCGATTTTATCACATAAATTGTTCGCTACAAAAAACAATTCCATAATTATCAATACCGGAAAAGCGTACGGCGTAAAAATTAATACGTATAAGGAGGAAATAGGTTAATATATTATAAATCCGTTAACTGATAATATTAACCTATTAATGTAATAGTATAGTGTTAATTAATATAATAATTTATTAATTATTAATTGCAAATAACTGTCTATGGCGACTTGCAAGAATTCTTGTGATATTTCTGTGGATCTAGGCAATTAAATTGAAGAGAAATTTACACAAACAATACCTAAAAGACACTGGTACAGGAGGGACGGTTGAACTACGTTAATATAGAGTAATTTATCATCAGGTATTTTATAATGCTCTGGTTATAATAATTAATGTAGAACGAATAGAAATAATAAGTAGCATTTTTCACAAGAAATAGTTAACGTATAGATAATACAACATATAATAAGAAGAGATTTTAAACACTGTTCTTACTTCCAGAGCAGTTTTATGCAAAACTAATTATTATAATAACTAACGTTCCATACATCGTAATAATTTCCTTCGTTTCTAATTTCAGGCGGGATTGCTTATCAACATAAGCACTGTATATGTACGTTAGGTGCCATAACCGTAGTAAAACGATTGAATGCGACCTGACATGTCACAAGTAACTCCCAAAAATAGCTCTTACTCACCCCTACGAATAATAATTACTTCTTAAAAATTTACTGGGTAGAAATAAGTGAAGTAATGTCTCACCGGTCAAGTGTTTATTTTCCACGGGTTAAATATACGGTCGCGTATCGAGCAACCCGTCGAAATAAAAGTAATATTCTGCCGCACAATTGTCACTTTTATTCTATTATGTGCAAGGAGTATCTGTAAATTAAAACATCACTACTCTGATAGAAAGCGACTCTTATTGGCACTTCTTGTACCTCAGATGCTTCACATGCGTCATAATCCTAAGAAAGACCAGGACATAATAGTATAGAAATGTTGTTTTACATTATTGTAGATTAATATACTTCTTTCGTAGTAAAAGGCTCAACGAGTAAAATTTAAGTACATAATAAAAACCGTCTACAGTAAAAATATTCATTTCGTACGCTATTAAGAATGCGGTTATCTTATACAGTATACACATGAGAATAAGCGGCGACGTCATTTGATATTACCTTTCTTTTCAAGACTTGTCATTCTTACTATAATGGATTCTTATCCAGTTCTCTCCTGTTTCTATTTCGTCGTAATATTACTATAAGCGTATTACGTGTTCTGATCGTACTCCCACTGCTAACAAAACCGCTTCGTATCTTGCGATGACCTAGACTGCATTACTAAACAGTGAGGTCAGAAAACCGGGTTAAATTATTAATAGCAATACAATCTGAAAAAATATATATATGAATAATATTGCGATGATATTACATTACTTTAGACAAAACATTTCTTTTTATTAATCTTTTTTTTTTCATTTCAGGTCTGAAACCGTTCGTATTGATAAAGAGAATGACAAGATTCAATTTTAGCAGCTAACGAAATGGTAAGCGGTAAAACCAGGCGATAAAGCTAAGGTGACTGTTACGCGGGCGTTAACGGTCACAGATGGTTGGGCGAATCGGTCACCGGTCAAGATATCAAATGCAAGCAGGGCGACACCAAATCCAGATACCACAATTTTTGAATTCATATAACTAGCAATATCTTCGCTTAAAATTTTAGGACAGAAATACTACATAAACAATTTCATACATATTATTATGGACCTAGTTTATATATATATATATACATACACACATATACATCTATAATTCAACAATAAAAAATTGTGTACAAATTATATACGTAAATACATATGTATGTAGAATATACACTAGTTTTTAAGCAGTTTCTAATGATATTAATGAAAATTTTAATAATTTTGTTCTATTTTTTGTTCGTCAAACAATCTGTTTGAATTTTGTTAAAATTGCTGAAACTGTAACAAAGAAGCTTGCTAGGGATCATGTACTAGATATGTCTACGCGTGTTAGATGACCGGATTTTACTTAATAAACATCTCTGATCCGGGTTTTGCCTTTTTGTACAGCGATCGTAAATATAAATAATCTCTCCTAATAGCATGACAGACAGCGCTGCTCTCCTCCCAACAACACAAACACCAGTCACGTATAACTGTAACGGTCCCCGATAACAAGGGTCGATCGAAAGGCATCCGGCTAAAAACTAAACAGCACCACAAGAGAAGAAAGGCTCAATGCTAACGGAAAAAATTGTAAAATTGGTATGGGACGATTTACGCGCGTAGGACAAAAAATGGACTTCATCTTTCATGTCAGTGAGATCAATTCAGTCTGTAATCCCTAGTGATGTCGAGTACATTTGTCCAGAAAGAATATACTCTGCAAGATTGCTTTTCTTCTAGATATTAAAACTTCACCTCAGAACAGACCTGGGTTACCTGTATGAAAACATTTACCCATCCCCTAGAAATGTGTGCCTACCGCATTGCTATCAATGGTCAGGCCGTTTTCAATTTCTGCATGTACTACTTTGTTTCAACTACCGCCATCAATAGTTTACGAGTCTTCGTCAAGGTCACGACAGAAGATAGTTTGATATAGTATTTCCATGGCGTAATGTGATTGAAACTGTTTAACTGTAGACAGTTAAACAGCTATAGTTTCTCTTAATCCGTTCTACACCTCTTTCTCGTGAACCTGTATTGTATGAACTCGGGATTACATCAAAGTTTCTATATTTTGTTGTAATACAAGGTTTTTATAAAAATTATTATAACTCCCCATATATATTGAAGTCCACAAAATAAATTTATAACCAATTAAAATGATAAACATTGTTAAATTTTTATTGTAATAATATTTAATAATAGTATTTTGTTAATATCTCATTTTTATATTTAATAATAATATTTTGTAATATTATTTCTTTGTATGTTAATAGTATTTAAATAATTCAGTCTTTGTCGTATGTAATCAGATTTCGAACTTGCTAGAAAGTGATAGAGAATATTACGTACTACTAAAAACAGTTAAGTTGTATCTTTGTTTGAATTACTATTTTTTACAAAAGAATGAATTTTTATTTGGCAATTGGCGTTGATAAAGTTTAGTTTTATAATTAATGTAATTATTTACATTGTTTGGAATTAATTGCATTTATAAATAATGTATATATTTGTAATAGAAGAAAACAAACTTTTCTAGTGTTTTTTAGACGTACAGCTAACAGTACATATAAGCGGGTCGAGCAACCTGGGATTGGTTCATTTTTGTATCGAGTTCCGATAGGTTACGCTGCCCTTTTATTGCGCGAAAGTACAAATTGTTTCATGTAGATTTTGTTAAGCGTTGTAAGTGTTTGTTTTGTTAAATAAATTATTATGAGGTTTGATATCGTGTTGGTTATTTACGAATCATGTTCTCACTATAATTGGCGACGTGATAGTATTGTTAAAAATTGTGAGGAAGTCGATATCGTGTTACATACGAATCATTCCATCACATCAATTTTCGGGCGATAATAACGTAGAGACGTTCTTCGCCCACGAAAACAAAAAAAAAATCACATCAATTTTGATTAGAAGTAAGTGATATCGATTTTATCGGATGAAAAATCGTCATTGTAAATTCCATATTTCTTCAGGAAGTAAATTATGAAGATCACAAGTAGCAAGAAAGACATCTCTATGATCAGACTTCATTAGAAGGTGTCCATAAAATACTCAAACCTTTATAGAAGTTATTGTTTTCTGATGTATGAACTCTAACAGCTGTCAAACTTTTTAAATTTTCGTTGTTTTGTAAAGATAATTTTGGATACAAGCGCTATATAAGCACTAGGATATAAGCACTAGTAGTAGGCCCGCGTAATACTCGTTCCAACGGCAGCGGTGGAGTTATTATGTAATGTTGTCTCCTTCCTTGTATAGTTCGTAATGTTGAGGATGCCGCAGCGATATCATCAGTATCGTTAAGGATTTAGTTAAAAGCGTTTGTGAAAGATTACTTAATAACTATTAAAAGCCGGCCTCCGCGAGTGGTAACGTCTCGGCCTTTGATCTGAAGTCCTGGGTTCTAATCCCTGTCAGGCATGGCATTTCTACACGATATAAAACTGTCATTTCATCTCATCCTCTGAAGCAATAGCTAACGGTGTTATCAGAGTGCAACTGACAAACAGGCGCACATTTTAATAGGACAGTTTCATATCAGTTATTAGTTTAAGACAGCTAAATTTAAATAGTATTCATAAATTACCATGCTTCAATAAGTTCATTTGAAAACTGTGCGATTATATTGGAAATTCAATTTCAAGTTTAATAACAGAAAAAAGGATCACGTTACACATATTTCATTTCAATTTCTACTTTATTATACTTCAAATAAAACAAGTGCCTATTTTAATAGCATGCGGATCACTGACACAAGGCTATGAACACGAAATGGTGATCGCCATTTAAAAAACCTACATTACGTGAGCGCGTGTGCTTTGTCGAGACGCGGGAAAGTCGCCAGCCGAGACGCTAGCGATAATCGTTCGTCTCCTTCTTATAGATACTACAGTAATTTTACACCGAGCGCAGATAATGGATGGTAGTAGTAAAACACCGTCGGAACTACGTATTAATACCAAGGATAACTATATTTGACGTTCTAAAAAATAAATTGTATCATTCGACTTTGAAAATCCACTAAGATTGATAACAGGTGTAATATGCTTCTATTTAAGTCAGAAACATAATAAAGAATTTTTGATCTTATTATTAAAGACAGTAAGGAATTCGCCTTTTTCTCAAGCCCGAATAGATCATTATCAAACTTTAACTTATTTTTTAATTTGTAAGTAAAAGCTTAAACAATACGTTTTTTCTGCTGGATTCATAGTAGGAAATGTAAGTTACACGAACCACCAGGTAACAAACACAAAGGTATTAGTATTATAACCAACGCAAGTCGTAAATTGGAATTAATAAATGTAAAAAATATTGTAAATTGAAACGATAGAAAGCAGTCGGCATAAAATATAAACGCAATAGGCCCAAAATAGTAGTAAATCTACATTTAATCGTTCAGCCAGATCCCCACTGATGTTTTCCTTAAAATGAACTAGAAGGGAAAAATCAGTTGTCAGCTTAAATTTAACTGCGAAGCGATTTTTATTAGTTTAATGTTAATTTTTTTTAGCCAAATTTCACTTTCCTAATACTTAAATTTTTAATTAACATTTTTTTTAATAATTTTGTTACTTCTGCAAGTAAAAGACCCTCAGAAGTCTTCTATATACTCGATGTTACAAAAAAAACAAGTTCAGTAAAACTACAACGATATTTCTTAATTTCAAAATCCGATCGATAAAAATAAATGGATGTAATAATTCTTCACCGATGCAAACTTTATTATCACGCTATGTTCATACCATACCGTGCCTTAAAAACAGAAATTATCTGTTGCCTGTCGAATAAATATTACGTCAAGATAAGCAAATTTATTATTAGATAATTAAGTCTTTAAGTTATTGAAAAAATAATTCCACTTCTACGCAAAATAATTTATTCTTTCACTCTTTAAAAAAAAAATCAATAAACATTATTTATCTAAGTAATTGTTACGTTACTTATGAGGATCCATATACATTCTCATATAGTAATATAAAGTTACATACAGAATAAACCTAATGCAAAAAGAAATCGGTTAGACCTGAATAAAACAGGTCGATGAAGGTATGAAAACAAATTCAAAAGTATTTTAAGAACGTAAAATTCTAGATCAAGGTTTCTGTCACTGATTCCCGGTAAAGCCTTCTTTGTTAATAACTTTCTACAGGAAGGAGAATATTAATAATAAACTATTTGAAACAGATTGTACGCAATTGTGTACTGTGTTTGCCTTTGCTTATAGATTTTCTTTTTCCTAAACTACGTTTTATTTTCAGATGAACCGCACGCATGAAAGTCATTAAGGATAATGATCATGATTATAACACAATCTAAACCACTAAAGAATAAAGAACCTGAAAATAAAATTACAGACTAATCGAGAGGTAAATTAAATGGCAGTTTTTTCATTTACCAGAAGTATGACTTCTGGAAATAGATCTGCAGTAGTATTCTTTAGGAATGACGAATCCGATCTTTAAATCGTAGGTTAAAAACATTAGGTTGAAAAATTAAGTTTTATAGCGTATTAAACATTGTGTTTTTGTGTATTATATTTAAGTTACAATTTATTTTAAGAAAAACCTGCAGGCAAATTGTTCATATACCGTGTTTTATAGGTAATGCAATTTCAACATCCCATAGCTTCATTGGATTATATTTTAAAAATTATCCGGAAATAAATCAGAATCAAAAAGGACAAAAAAACTTACTTTTAAAATTACGACGGAGATAATTCATAGTCGAATTACGATAAGGAATTAATTTCTAATAGTCTTCTACAGTTTTAATTTTATGTCAATCCTTTATTTCACAAGAAATTTTTTATTATTAAATGTAGATATTTTTGGACGGTTTTATAGTTCAAAGCTATTTCTTTTGTGAGATAAATTTGTATATTATATTATAAGAAGCGTGGATTATATCGTAGTCTCAAATCCAAATAGGTGTTATTGAAGCTTACAATGTTTTTAAATTTATTTTTCGCCCTAGATGATTTTTTGAACAGATTTTTATAGTGCTTCATGAGAATCTATTAATTACTTATAATTTTATGTACTTCGGCTAATTTTCTTTACTGATGATGACAGTCGAAATTTGTTTTGAATTTTTAATCGTTAATTAACGACATTAGCGTTTTCTAATTACACACGTAAAAGAATTAATTTTTATCTTTAAGTTTTTAAAAAAAAATTCCCAGTAATCGGTTTTAAAAAACTAAGTTTTGTAAATTAAGCTTTGAAAAAATTAGCTTTGAAAAAAAATTGCTATTTCAGCTGTCAGTAAAATACATTTTTTTTTTTTTTAATAGAATTTTTCTTCTTTGTAACGTGGAAGGAAATACCAATTTCAGTTTTTTTATACTTTTATATCGCTATTTAAATCGGGCGTCGTCTTATCTTAATATCCGAATCCCAGTACACATTACCCAACTTAACAACTTCAAAGAATATAGTATGTTACACACTAGATGAATAGTTCCATGCGTACTAACTTTTTTTAAACATGTAACATTCAGGAGTAAAACATAATAAAAAAAAAAAAAAACCAATAAAGAAGTACAAGATAAAGTATAAAGAGTCGGGATAGATATAATCAATTCAATACAATAAATTATTATTAACGGTTTGACGCGTAATTAATAGCATCTATAGAACAGAAACTGTTAGTAAATTTCAATAGCGGTTAACTAATTTTCTTATAGTTAATTCAACACGAAACCGATAATATATAAAAAGGATTTATTAATAACCAAAAGAACGATAATCCCGTGTCAGTACGCAATAGTAAAACGTTTAATTTAGTATAGTATTAATATTCAACACGAGATAAATAATACAGGTAAACGCAGTGATTACTGTACAACTGAGATACTACGTTTTACAACTTAAGATAAAAATGTGATGAATTAACAATGAATATTATCATACGCATACAATCCAGAATTACGTAATCATAAAGCCCCACTGACAAAATTTAATTTTTAATTACTCTTAAATTATTCTAATAAACTAGATTAACAAATGTTGTATATCAATTTTATAAAGCCTATTTTTTAATAACGTATTTCAGGTTTTTAACACTTCTTTTTATTCAATAAAACAATCGCTTTAACATTTTGTTTCATCGCCTAAATATTAGGTAAATTTCCGAAAGACAATGCATCAGATTAAATGTTAATAACTGTATAATGAAGATACTCTAATTCTGCTGCATACATAAACCTATTGCATCTCACATAACTTTTGAAGTCCTTTTGTTAATCACTTATCGTGAAAAAATTACAGAAATTACTAAAACCGCTCTTGAAACATCGGGGAAAAATTAATTCCAAAACCCAAAAAACGACATGACCATTTTTTTCAATCAACTGCTGATGTTCCACAGATTTTTCAGAACGCTCTTTCATCATTAAATTTGTTCTAACGTTTTGAAACATTCCACACCTACGTTTTCATACACTGCATTCAAGATAAAGAGTATTAGAAAAAAAATAAATAACTCTACAGTCGGCTGAATCGTCCATGTATTATTTATTTTGAAACTTTACAAGTCACGCGTAAATAATAATTATAATGTGACGCGGCAAAGAGTAGACTGAAGCTACAGTATCAACAAATCGGGTCGACTTGTCTAACTCTTTAATAGAAATCAGTTAAGTTACTTTCAAAATTTCCCACGTAGTAATTGAAATACTGTTTTAAATTTTAACGAAATAAAACTTCGCGGCAAAGATAATACTTATAAATACAAACAAATAAATTACTTAATTAAAAAATGAAATATATGCTCAAATATTCGGTTGAAAGAACGTTAAATTTAATTAAACTGACAATTAGCAACAGAGATAAACCATAGATTTTTTCTGCTCATTACTGTACTTCACGCTCAACTAAATGAAATGAAGCTGTGAAATTTTACTGTATAAAACGTGAAAGAACTAACTATCCTCTCTGATACGCTGAACTACACGTGGAAGCAATTTATTGAAATGTATTTGTTCGTGTAATTTATGAATTGTAATACAGAAATAGTTCTATTTTATTAAACGTTATTAACTTAAAACGTTCAACATTAACAATTTCTGATTTTTGTTTCGATTAAATGATTAATTTAAATAAAACGTCTTTATAAATAACTCGCCGATTAACAACTGATATTTTCCACAGAGGAACGGATTTATGGAATTAAAATCACGGTTGATTCTTACGTGAAAATAATTCAATTTTTTAATAACTTGTAAAATAATATGAAGTCTTCAAAATCCTAGAGCTTTCTTGATTCGGGACATGCAGACAGCTAGTCTTTTGCGTAATGATTTTTCCTGCACCTCGTTACATCCGTAGATCCCAGTTCAAAGATGTGTTGTTAATTAAACTCCGGCTACAAAGTAATACCGGGGAACAGTATCGAGGAGCCGTCTACCGTTAACTGCTTTGGTCGAATCTCGAAAATATTCACCTTCTGAACGGACGGTATAGAATAATAAATCTTTTTAAATTTTTCCATAATTTTAGTCGACCTCTTCCCCCCAAAAAAATATTACAGAAGAGGTAATTTCACTACCGCAATAACCTCTACATCACCTAACATGAAATGTAAATTTTCATCATATATTCCATTCGAAGAATCTGAGGGAAAAAGAGCAAAACACCAGGATGAAAATTAAAAAAAGTTCGGAAAAATTTAAAGTGCTTAAAAACTAATTTAAAATCATCCATGAATGTTCTTTGGATTTGTTTACATGAAGTATAAAAAGATTCAATTATCAAATAATAAAAAGGCTAATGTACTTAATAAATTCATTAAATGAAAGATAAAATAAATAAAAATAGCAGATAACTGAGCAATACCTATATAAAACATCTGGCACAATTAAATTATCCATGTAGATCACTGATCTTCCCAATTCCATTAGAGCAACTCCACAGGTGGACGAGCACACGTTTTCATTTATGATATACGAATACAATAGCGGTCGGTAGCAGTCACCGATCTGGATCAGTAATGTCAGCTCATGCCGGCTACAATGGAGGAGTAAATACATTTAACAGACTGTTACTTGAAGGAGATTCATTCAGTTGTGCAGAATCAATGGCAGACTATAATGAGATACTACTGTGAGTGAATTCACAATCAAGATAAATCATTATAGTACAGAAAAAACAAGCAAACATCCAGCAACTTCCTCCACATAAAAAAAAAAAATTATAATAATGGTTTATATTCCAAAAACGTTTCAATAATCGCTAGTGACTAGCAAAGTAGAAGAAGGAATAATAGGTTTCTTAGTTAAATATTCGGGATGTTCTAAGACACGCATCAGTAAGTTAAATGAATACGAATGATGTAAAATAAAAGAACTTACAACAAATTGCCATCATATTACGTTTTTTCATGATGATACTCAACAATCGGAGAGGTTTGTCCATGAGTAATGAAATTACGTGACAAAAATGCCAAACAATTTTACTGGAGATTCGAAACCAGAGTCTTCAGATCAAAGACAAGAATGACTACTACTCAAACAGCCGGTTTATTTGTTAAAAACCCAGCTTAACAATTTTTAAATCAATTTTTCATAACAATTTTGCGCTTTGAAAACATAATTTGAAAAAAATACACATTATAAAAAATTATAAATATAATTTCATTCAAATACTGGAGTTCTACATAATGATACTCCACAATCATTCCATTGTAACGATAAACTTTTTGGGTAATCATAAAAAATGGAATTAAAAGGGCGAGAAGACATTCTGAATATCGTGGATTAATTGGGTGGAATTCAGTTTAAAAGTAAATTAGTAAAATTATATATAATCAATATAATGAAATGAGTCCGAAACGAGGGCGATATAGAAATTAAATATTAAAATAGATATCATTTTGTAATCAAAAGTTTTTTATTTCATAATAAAATTACGAAGTACTAAGTAAAGTAATGCAGACAGGCACTAGCAAGGAGAGATTTCGAGGTGAAAAACATTCTACCAATTGGAAATAATTATTATGTTATAGTAATATTTTAAAAGTTTTTTTTACGAAAAGTTATGGAACCGCAAAATTAAAAGTATAAATTACTTATGTAAATAATGAATGAATTTGAGCAAATACAGTGATGTAAATTACAAATAAAAATCACTGCGTTTATGCTCTGCAAAGCTTATTTCGTGTTTAAATATTTTATATCAATTAAATTCAGATAGTTCTACAGTAAAAGCTCCGAACCTCTCTCCCTCTCACTCTCTCTCTATCTATATATAAATATATGTTTTTTTTTCTTTTTTTTTTTTTCGAGATGAGGAATCCGTTTTACAAACGCCCAGAAGGTAATGTCGAGGTGGCTAACAGGATCCGCAAGTTATTATAAAAGTATGTATGTCTGAGCATTACAGACTAACCGCCACCCCTAGTTCTCCAGCCCTTCTGGAACCGCTCATTGAGCATTACTTCAAGAAATATATATATATATATATACTATATACACACATTTTTTTGTCATGTTATTCGACTGGTTTGATGCCAATCGCAAATCCTTTCTGTTCTGTACCAATTTTTTAACCTCAATAAAATTATTACAACCTATATCCTCAATTATGTTTCATGTATTCGAATGTTGTCTTCCTCAGCTGTTTTTTAGCATTTACATTTAATAGGAACATGTAATGTACCTCTGATCCAAACTACTAAACAAACGTAATTCATTTAACAAGAATCTGTCAAAAATTTCACTTACCTATTTTCTTAAAACCTTTTGATTTCGAATTTTAACCGGGCAACTAATTTTCAGCATCATACTGTAAACACGAAATTTTAAAGATCAATACTCCTTTGCTTTCTGTTTTTCCTATTGTCGATTTCACTACCATTACGCGCGCTTCACTTCGCCCAAATTCTTAGGAATTACTTTCTAATTCTTGAAGGTGTAATTGAAAGCAGATTTCTTTTCTGTATGAAACATTTCCTTAAAACCATCTACTTTGATGTTGTAATTTACTTCGTCCAGCCGTTGTAATTTTAGTTACTACAAAGTTAAAGAGCAAAAAAACAAAATTAAATACAAAATTATCCTGCGTCAGATATATTATATTTCTCAATCTATTTTAACATCTATTTTCTCATTGTCATCTTTTCTGTCATTTAAATCTATTTTTTATTTTTATTGTTTTCAACTGAACGTTTCTTCTATCAGTGAATCCACGCCGTTCACTAACCTCTAATTTATCTCTGGTTTCGACTATAAGAACAATATCAGAGAATATTATCTTTATTATTCTCCCTGGATAATTACTTCGTTCTCAGTAATTCCGATTAATTACTTCAATTCCGATACTACTACTATTATATAGAAGTAAAATAAAAAAAAGTAACGGGTAAAGACAATCTTTTCTCGCTTTTTATTTTACAACAGAGAGAACTGTTCTGTTGTAGGAATTGCTATCTGATTTTTTTTTTACAGATTTTAATTCTCTCTCTGTATATTTAGGTTTGCATTTTTTGAAAAACATTTTACTCCAATCAATATTATCATATTTTCCATATCTTTAAATTTCATGGCTTTATTCTTTTTAAGAAACTACTTCAAAATATTAGATAACGTCATAAAACAATTACGACCCAAAAATAAAACATTTTAACTTATTATTTAAAAAATACACATTTAAAATTTCAAAAATAAAGAGACAAATTGTAATAATGAAATTTATTTTATTACTTTATAGCACAATAATAAATTATTTCTTAAAAATCTCTCAATTCGTCTGTTTTATACCATCAATAAGTAAACGAATAAAAAAAAATTTACCTTACATTACAGCAGTCCTTCATTCAGAATAATTAGCGCAAATGCCATTTATAAATAGACGAAAACAAACTATTTATACGCTAATTAACTAAAACTAACAAAAAGCAATTAAAAATTGTTGACTATTCGTTGAAAGTGTGAAATTAAGTAATATGCGCCAAATCTGCCAGGTGTTAATAGCACTAAAATTATAGCAGAATAACATTTTCATTTACAATTACTGTTAGTAGGACATCACAACGAGAGTTTTCAATAACGTCAAACGTTTATAATTTTAAAAAATCTGATGTGGACATTACACTACTTCCTTGTACGCCTATTAAATTACATATATATATATTTTTTTTTTTAATGAAAAGTACATAACATTTTATTCCATTAATAACTTGCAATATTTTTTTTTCATTTTCACAGTTATTGAATTGTTATTTATTGTAAACAAATTTTACAATCGGAGATTAATAATTATTAATTAAGCAATATTTAAATTAAAAAGTTAAAAGAAAAGGATATGAAGTCTGATTCGAACCGATGTGGCTTTCCTTGTAAGATCTAAATACGAGAAGTGGCTATTAAATATGAAACTGATTCTGCTTCAGAACTGCGCATGCGCCAAACTCGTATGACCGACAGCTTTGTAGCATGAAGCATTCTCTTTCGATTGCTAATTTCTGTTGCAATATTAGTCTGGCACAAACAATTTTTTTTTCTGTTCTGCCGAAAAAATTGTAAGTTTCATTAGAGCAAAGAAGTGTCATGAAATTTCATACGGAACTTGGAAAACCCGCTACTGAAACTTATTTTTATTAAAAAAAAAAAAAAAAAGTATATAGCAATGAATGCTTATCAGGTGCGCGGGTTTTTTAGGGGTTTAAACTTTTCAAGAAGGCCAAGAAGACGTTGAAGGTGATGATCAAAATTCAAAGCGATGATTGTGTTTTTTTTTTTTTTATTCATGGGATTGTGTACCATCACTGGATTCCTGAAGGTCAAACTCAGCATTAACATTTTGAGGTCCTTGCTCAACTCCGTGAAAAACAAGAAAAAAACGACCAAATTGTGAACAAGTCATGGGTTCTTCATCAGGACAACGCACCGGTATACGCTGCATTGTCTGTCAAGACATTTCTAGCCAAGTATAGCCAAGTTCTAGCCAAGTAACATTCCAGTGTTAGACTGTACCCTTATTCGCCTGACAAGTCACAATGTAACTTTTATGTTCCCCAAGGTCAAATCTGCATTAAAAGGATCAAGATTTCAGACCCTTGAAGCTGTGAAAGAAAAAGCAGCACGCGTCATGAAAGAGCTCACAGAAGACTTCCAGCACTGTTTCGAACAATGGAAAATTCGCATGGAGCATTATAGGGATAGAGGAAGAAGTATATTGAAAAGAATAACTAAATATGTATAAATTTAATATAAAATATTTTACAGTATTAGTTTCGTTAATTAATAGCCACACCTCGAATTTCATTAATTCAACTTTTATTTGCTGTAACTCTGGAATCAAGAAAATAAATACCATTTATCCGTTAAAAAGTTTTATATATTCTTAGATATATCGTTGAAAAGTTCTCAATGAGAGCTTTTCACCGCAGTTAAGAAAAAATGCAAAATCAAAATGTTTTGGATTTGGGACTTTCTTTGGACACTTGGTCCAGTCGATTGCAATCAAAAGGGGAGGTATACAACTAGATGTTACAACAGTCCTAAATCAAAAATTTCAATATCCTACGGCTAATCGTTTTTGAGTTATGTGAGATACATACGAACGTACTAGTCAACGTATTAGTCAAAACGTACAAACGAACGTGCTAGTCAAAATGAGTTCAGAGGGAGTTAAAATGGATATTTCCGTTGAAATCTGTAAACCGAGATTTTTCGCGATCACAATACTTCCCAAAGAACAGAATTTTTTAATAAGACGAAATTAAGTTTAAATCAAATTATTAAGATCAGAAATCATAATTATCGCCGAAAAAAATCCGGCTATTATAAACGAATTATTTGGAAAATTAATACATCATCATAATCATCCTAAATTACAAATTAGTTAACCTTAAGCCATATTTTTATTTATTTTTTAATACAGCCGTCTTGCGTGTTCAATTTCACGACTTTTTGTAGAACAGTACGTACAAAAACCAAACACAATTTAACAGACAAAATAATCTCACTTGAAGTTGTTTTTATTAATTTTTTTAGAAAATTTGTTTAATTCAATCTTCTATACATTCCACAGGTTTTAAAATATAACAACATTTTCATTTTTGTTTTAATACTAGGCTGTACATTTCAGTGGAAGTTCAAGAAGGCACTAAGGGGCCTTTTTCCTACAGTCGCTCTACATCGACAAAGACTACATTTATAAGCATTCAAAACGAAATAACCTCAACAGACAATTCCTTGTTATCATTTAGCGAATGATGAAACAGTGTATTAAAACAAAAGGTACAGCAAGTTCTTCCAAAAGATTGGTATTTCCAAAACTGGAACGATACAATTCTCAGAGAAGATGCTCTTGGGAGTAACATAAATAAAAAGTTACGATCGTTCAAAATACGACCGAACTTCGGAAAAAAGTGGTCACGGTTTTATTAACTTTTAAAAAGCCCATATTGTTTTAGTACAAAGTTTTTATAAAAATTATTATAACTCCCCATATATACTGAAGTCCTCAAAATAAATTTATAACTAATTAAAATGAATGAAAAACACTGTTAAATTGTTATGTTAATAATATTTAATAATGGTATTTTGTTAATAATATTTCATTCTATATTTAATAATAATAATATTTTGTTAATATTATTTTATTTGTATGTTAATAGTATTTAATTCATTCTCTATTATGTGTGGTTAGATTTCGAACTTGCTAGAAACTCATAGAGAGTACGAGATTCTATTAGAAACAGAAAAGTTGTGTCTTTGCTTGAATTATTATTTTTACTAAAGAATCAATTTTTATTTGGCAATTGACATTGATAAAGTTTAGTTTAGTTTAGTTAGTAATTAAAGTAATTATTTATATTGTTTAGAATTAATTGTATTTATAAATAATGAAGTTATTTGTAATAGAAGCAAACAGATGTTTCTAGTATTTTCTAGATGGACAGCTAACAGTACATAAACGGGTTGAGGGACCCGTGGATTGGTTCATTCGTGTCACGTAGCTCCGACGGTACACTGTGCGAAAGTATAAATTGTTTCATCTGCATTTTGTTAAGTGTTGTTAATGTTTGTTTGTTGTTGTGTTAAATAAATTATTGCGAGGAAGTTTGATATCGTATTGGTTATTTGCGAATCATCTTCTCACTATAATTGGCGACCGTGATTGTATTGTTAAATAATTGTGGGGAAGTCGATATCGTGTTACATACGAATCATTTCGCTCACATCAAAAATATGTTGATATCGGTACAAAAATTTCGAAATTTTATCATAAAAACTTATCGACTGATCATCCGTAAAATTGTTGATAATGGTGTAGCCACAACACAAGTAATTTTAAGTGATGACTTGGTCTGCAAAATGAACATCCATGCTGTTCTTAACTGATCAGAAATAACTTCGCAAAACATACTGAATCGTGCCAACACGATTCTGATTTTCTGAAAACCGTAATAACTGGTTGGTGACGAAAATCTAGTATAGGGTACTTTTCTGTGTTATCATCTCATTGGATATCTTCACATTCTCCCAAGCCAAAGAAAAAGAAAAATGAAGAGCAAAGTACATCAATAGTTTTTTTCATAGAGTTGTGTAATCAAGATTTTTTCCTAAGAAAGTCAAACGGTTCAACTAAATATGAGATTCCCAAGTTTCGCTTAGGAGTTCCATGGTGATTTCTGGTTATTTCCAGAAGATGGTTATTTACAGCAGAAAATGTAGTCGTTTTAATTACGATTTGAAAAGCGAAAAAGTTGGGTGAAATACAAGATGGAACGGCTAGTAAAATTCCAAAATAAGTCTTTCAGTAAACATTTGAACGGTGAGCGATGTTGAAGGGCTTGGCACGTCCAGTAAAGAATTAACGGGTGCTTAATTAACAGAATTGAATAAATAAATATTTTTATTTCAACCTTAAGTTCAGGATACTTAAGAACAAACTGCAAACAGGAAGGTTGGACGGGATGGAGGACGCAACGCTACCTGCAAAAAAAAAAAAAAAAAGCGTTACCTAATGCAAAAATAAGAAAACCAACATCACGATTGCTGTCTTACGTGCTACTAGCAGATAAAGCATTAAAGAAGATCAAAAAAGTGTAGCTGCATAAAAAAAACAAGCAAGCAATACTAATAAAAAGAGAGATTTTTTGTTACTAGAATAAAAAAATGTTGGCCAATAAAATAATTTGTAATAAGTGTAAACAAAAGCAGGATGAAAAATATTTAGTAAATAATTTAAATTGCTGAGAAAAAATCCTTCGATACCTTTTAATCATCCGATTGAAATTATTAAAGAACAGAGGTAAATATTCCCGCAAATTTCTGATAACAACAGACAACACAATGACATAATTGGTTCTTCAACCATTTGAATTACCAACATATTCGACAAATGAGATAGTCGTCGATATCAGTTTATTACTCATAATTGCACGGGTATTTGACGCCACTAGTTAGTTTTTGCATATATGTAATGGTATAAATGTAACAGTTCCGTTGTTTCCAAAACAATGAATTTCCGTGAAATATCCTTGAACAAAGAATGCTTTAAATTTTATTAAATCTATTGAAATTGTAATAAGCAACATTAACTCGTGTTCAATACTTTTCAATGGGAGTAAAATACCTTACATATGTATAAAAATACAAACAGAAACGATACAATAATCATTCCAGTCGCTCACAGAAACATAAGAACAGATAATAGGCCAACAACCAACAATGTACATTTTACTAATCACGATGTCGATTTGGATTGATCATCCTTTTTACTCCTTTTCCTTATATTTGGTTCTTCTCAAGACTGATTTGCGGATACTGATTAGATAGATGCGCTACTAAGAATAACCTGTGTCCGTGATACTTGTATGGGCTGGTAGAAAATGGCTACGGGTCTATCCGGACATTCTGTTTCCTATGAAATAGCTGTAAAAAAATCTCAAACAAGGGATAAGGTACTGAAGAGGTTAAGTGGGGGCCTCCAAATCATTCTTGAGATATTTGCAAGGATATGGTTCAAGAAACTACAGTATGAACGTAAGTGTAATTTCCATAACCATACAGTTGTAGACGACCGTCATGAGATCACTCCCGAAGAAGATAGTCATTACCAGGAATAAGAAACATTATACTGTGTGTGAACTGGTATTCCGTTTCTTCTTTATTCGCCAAGCAAAATATATTGTCACGTACCGGTATGCAAACCCAATGAAATGAAACAGGTATTTCAGCTGTACATGCATCAATTTCATTCTATTGAAGATGGTACATATGGCCTAGTTAAACACAGAATTCTCCGAGAAAGCATTTCTAATCATTGCCGCTTGTACATCAGATAACTTAAACGCAATACACCCATAAGAAAGAGTTAAGACAAATAACGAACACGTAGTAAACCAACAAGTCTGTCAGTAAGCTTAACTTTATAATTCCGTATTTGCATTTTTAGAAAAGTAGCGGAATAATTAACTATTTACAACTACAAAAATGCAGCAATGATGAATCATAGCATATCCGAAATTTTTATCACTTTAAAACACTGATAACTGCGCCCTCTAAGTTCCACATCCCCTAATAAAAGGTTATGAAGTTACTTTACAACCTTAAACAGAGTTTTAACCGTAAGGTACATTCAAAAATTTATGTTTCCCCTTAGAGAATAATAATGCATACTGGTGATAGGTACAAGCTAACAGCTGTTTTGTATTATAAACGAATATTTTAATACAACATATGATAACTGCCAATTGAGTTTGTATTTCACATAAAAAAAAGAAGAAAATATATATACATTAAAATTGAAAAGAAGATAAGTAGGTTTGTTAATTAGTTTACAAATTTAGTTATTTTTAGATGAATTTTAATTTTTATTACTTTAAGTGACTTATACAATAATTTATAATGAAACTATAATCTATTACAAAATAATCCTTGGGTATCAATAAGTTCACACTGTTTACAACTCAGTCATAAATCAATTTAGGAGACTGAAATTTAATTTTATTGAGAATAATCTTGAAAATTATTTTAAATGGCTAATAATAATATTAGATCGGTTTTATTTTGCAATAAAATAACTAAATTCTCTTACTATTACGCGAAGTAAAAAAAAAGATTACAAAAATTGAACTGCACATTATTTAAACAAAAATATAATTTATTAATTACTACTAAAATATATTATGAATTTAATATCATTTGCAACAGAAGAGAAAAAATGCAAATACGAGACGTTTGAATCTTGCAGGTAATCTTATTTTGTGGGAACTGTTCACATGTTCGAAATAAATGATATCCTATTTCACTTGGTGAGGAGCTGACACGACGTTAATGAAAACATCTCCGGTGTCGTTTTCAGTTCCGATGTAAAACTACTGCATATCCTTTAGCAACTTTACGATTAGAGAGCGCACGCACACGCATACATAAAAATGAATGAATTAGTTGTACTTCATTCGTATATTCCAGTTCACGAACAATAACTTAACGTTAATTAGTTAACCTTAACATAAAATCATAATTATTTCAAAAAGTTCAAAATACAAACCTTTACAGCTTTGGAATTAATTGTAAACACTGTGTGGAGATAAGAGGGGGTGTTTTTTGTCTGACAAGTGAGGGTTTTTCGGTTACAAATTCCACATCAGGTTATTCTTCAGATAACCCTCCTACATACATATTTTTTTCACCATTGCCAATCTGAGTGACAGAGGTAGTGCTTTCTTCTTAAACAAAGATTTCTGAAGAAAAAATTCATATCTGATTTTTTTTTTCGTAAAAAAAACCGTATGCAAGAAATGTACTCAGCTGGTTTTCAGCGCTAACTGCCGCTGGTTAATGTCCGACTAATGTTCACTCAGCTTAATGGTGTAGATAAAGCTGCTTCACAACGCTGGCGCTCGAAAAAATGACTGATCAGTAATAATACAAAATTATCGCGTTTATTATTTAAAGAAGCAGACCGCGTATTATTCCGCTTTACGTACTGATTAGCAGCTTTGCTAAACGTAAATTATTTTAGCTCTTAAAAAAAAAGAAGATCGCTCTGATCTAGTTTTCTATGTAAAAGCCCGTAATCGACATCAGCTGCAAATGTTGGTTACCAGTGTCGGTCGGCGCTGGAAACTAACTTTGTACGTGAGGGCACCCTAACGATATGATGTCACACAGATAGATATTTTCTAAGGAAATCCAAGGAAATTAATTAGTATACTAGAACAATAAATATTCCAGCATTAACTCATCCTAGGGTTTCTTTACATCATATCTTTTTCTATTTTTACAAGACGCAAGTTACACATCTTGAGCTTCTTGCAAACGATTTTTTATTCTTATGGAATACATTTTTGAAAACTAATCAAAATTTTAAATAAAGTCAAAATAAACATATAAAATAGATAAATAAATGGATATAAGAAACTATAATCAAAGAAGATAAAAACTTTTTTCCAGTTAATTTCGAAGTTTGGATTCAAAACAAGTTAAGGTTTAGTATTATAAGTTAGTGATGGTGGTTTGTTTTTTTATTTTTTTTTATAACATATATTAATAAATTTACATAAAATAATTAAATGAATCTTAAAAATTGTGTCCCAGATCAAACTCGACGCATATTAAATCTGATTAAAATTATTACCGCGTATCAACAGAATAATTAATAAGTCAGCTCGGCGAAATGAAACTAAAACTGACACCGGAGAGAAACAGAAAATGCCAGATATTTATAACGTTAGGTATATAATGATACAATTTGCAATGTAATTAAAACGTGTAACTATAAAATTGCACGGCTTGGTAATTTCTTTCCATATCGACAGTTACTTACAGTAATGAAATATTAAGTTACAATATTTTTCCACTTTAGAACGAGGTAATCAATTTTTATAAAACGCAACGCAACTATAAAAAAGAAGTTAAAAAATTAATGCGTTTGTAAAAGCAAACATTTACAATTATATTCTAAAATGCTTCGCTACCTAAAAACAGTAATTAACGTGAAACTATACGAAATAACAATTACACGTTAATGTACTACACTCGTATATATAATTAAATTGATAAGGGTAAGTGCAAAAACGGTGAATATGACCTGAATAGTAATTAAGTAATAAATATTAAACTGATTTAGGGATTTTTACTTTTTACATACTTATTTCATAAATTTCAAATATCACAAAATATTTATAGATAAATATTTATTTTACGCAATAAGTTTATAAACTTAGAAGCAACAATAAAACATATCATCAAAATATAGAAGAAAAAAAATAATAGACACAATCAAAAAGCGAAGATTAATGTTCTTTTTTATCATCTATCACAATGAATAAAAAAAGGTTAATTAAGAAAATCTGTAATTTCATATGTAATAAGAAAACAAAGATAAATAGACTGAAGTTAAAAGACTTGAAATTTAATTTTATAACAGAAAAGTTCTTAAAAATAAAGATACCTTTAAAACAGAATTACGATGACAGATTATCCAAAAACAAAAGACCAGAAAAAAATTCGAAAATAAAATGGTTGAATGAATGCGAAGGACATGCGAGACCGGAAAATAGAAAATAACGAAGATGATTAGCACATTGTTCTAAGATGGCAAAAAAAAAAAGTATAAAATTAATCCGAAAAATAAATTTATATTACTTTAGCAAAGTTAGAACATAAAAAATTGCTAGCAATTAATTTGAATAAAAACAATTCTCCCAAGTTTATAAAATTTATCATATAATTTATGAAAAATAAATATCAAATATTTCGAGCAAAACCTTTTTCTGTGTTACGTATTTTAGCGAAAATTTATAACACCATACTTTTTGAATCATTCATGACAAAAGTGGTGTCGAAATAAGGACTTCAGAGTTGACAGCTATCAATCATCAAGTCAGTTGATAGAAAAGTGCAATTTTCATAATTCAATGAATATTAACAGATATAAAAATAAGAGAATTTGACAGCAGACATTTTATTGTCAATTTCAATATTGCAGATATTCATCACGCTTTTTCTCTTTTTTTTTTTTTAATACGATTTTCTTTCATAATTTATAAATTGGTAATGTTAAAAAAATAAAATGTCATTGGTTCGCCGCCGTTCGCTTTACAAACGCGAAGAATGATTTACCCGCTAAGAGCTCAATTTGATTTTTACATGTTTTATCAGGAATCTCATGTTTAAAAAATCATTTAAATCGCTATTAAAATCAACGGCCATAACTCTAACATTTAATAAAACGTTGAAAATTTTATTACTAGCGTTAAACGAATCGACATTTTTAGCAATAAGAATGGAATAAATATCTTTTTCCCCTAAAATTTGTTTATATTGTTTCTGTTGATAATGACGTAGTAACATATTTATACAATTATATGTATTTTCAGCGAAGAGTTCGTTATTGAATTCAATATGTAGCACAATGACCCCCCCATGTGTATGAACACTTTTTGTTATGATTTTAATTGCGGATTCGAATCAAACATAGTTCAGAGGATTAGAAAAATACATGAATAGCCGCGATCGGTCTTCAGATTCACCTCAAAATGATCGTCAAAAATTAAACTTTTGTAATAATCATTACGCAATAACGGTAAGCTATCAATTGGTTCAAACGCACTAACGTAAGGTTTACTAAAATACATAATGATAATAAATACAATTTGTGTACCAATCAATTTCTTTTCTATCAATTTATATAAATCATAGAATGAGATCCCAAAATAACGTAGAAACTAACTTTTTAGTAACTGAATAAAAATAAAATATAAAGCCACTAAAAAACACGAGATAAATAAAATTACATTAACATAAAAAATTTTGTAGAACCACAGGAGTGGTTAAAACTATTAATACTATAATAAATCCATATGCGCTAATAACGAATTTTTTAGAAAAATTTTAAAACGTAAAATAAATTTTAAAAATCTGTAACTTTTTAACTGTAACAGATTTTAAACTCGAGAGAGAGAGAGAGAGAGAGAGAGTCGATATATATAAAAATCTTTAAATAACAACTACATTAAATCTAACAATATT